>APFE030887427.1:0-22380 GCA_000404065.3 Pinus taeda | reverse complement strand
TGTGCTAAAAGCAAGCCCAACAATAGAAAACTAGGCTTGTACACTCCACTACCAGTTCCTTCTCATCCTTGGGAAAGTGTTTCCATGGACTTTGTTGGAGGACTTCCTAAATCTAGGAAAGATCATGACTATTTATATGTTGTTGTGGATAGATTCAACAAAATGTGTATTTTAATACCTTGTAACAAACACATTACAGTTGAACAAACTACAAATTTTTTCTTTCAACATGTATGGGTTCATTTTGGATTACCCACTTCCATAATATCTGATCAAGATATCCAATCTGTTAGGAAATTTTTGTCAAGCTTGTGGGAATTGATGGACACTAGGCTGAAGAAAAGTACAACTTTTCATCTGCAAACATATGGCCAAACAGAAGTGGTCAACAGGATAGTGACCCAGTTGCTCAGAGGCTATTGCAGCAAGCATCCCAAACTTTGGGATGAACATCTATGTTATGTGCAACATGCTTACAATTGAGCTAAACATTCTTCTACACAGAGATCTCGTTTTGAGACCTGTTTTGGTTTCACACCATGGTCTCCCTTGGATTTTGTCTTTGGTAAAGACATAGCAGTTGATGGACACAATGATGTGGACAAGGCAACCAATTTCATTGAACAAATCCAAGAGATTCACTATGTAGTACAACAATAGCTGGAAAAGAACCAACCCAAGTACAAGGCAAGGCATGACAAGCATCGGATGGAGCATAGTTTCCAAGTTGGTGACCAAGTCTGGCTGTATATCAGCAAAGATAGAATGCAAGGTGAAGGAAAGAAGATGAAGCCAATAAGGTATGGACCTCTCAAGATACTTGAGAAAATTAGTGAGAATGCTTTTCGCCTTGATCTACCAGCTTACATGTACATCTACTTAGTTGTTAACGCAGATAGCTTGAGACTATTTGAACCTTAATTAATTGAAGATCCCAAAGAGCAGAGTTAATTGCCTTCTATTGATGATCTGTTACCTGAATATCTTAATGAGTTGTAGTAAGATACAGTTCTAGACAGGAAGGTAAGAACTACATGCAGACGGGATGTTGAGTACCTCAGAATCAGACACAAAGGTTCAAAGCCAAGTAGTGCGAAATGGATAGAAATTGAGCAAACGAGGAAACAATACCCTCACTTGATTGATGCTTGAAAGAAAACCAACTTTTGGTGGTCCAAAAGCTGTTTCAGTGGGAAGGTCGTGATCCGAATTGGATCCTAAAAACTCTCTGAGTTTTCATAACTGTTTCAAATTATGCTAAAAGATTCAAGTCTTAGAAATGATCGAAGCTATCAAAAGGAATCCTCATAACAATTGCAGTTGTGGCCAGAGCGGAGCAACGAGGACCCTCGGTTGAGTGCAACGAACCTTGGCCCATGCTAAAGCGCAATGGCAAAAACTGGAAAAACCAGAGGCCAGATCAAGAAAGAGAGGTGGATTCTGATACGCGATTAGCTCTAAGCGCTAATCGCGTATCGTAGGGCATCCCCCTCAGTGAAGGAAAGCCCTGAAGCACCTGAACCTAAGAACGCTATAAAACTCGAAAATGTAATTGTTTTGGTTCCATAGCGTGTGATTCCCAAAAACCAGTAGGATATCGGAAGGCTTTGAGGAAATAAGCAATTTTGATTGAGTCTCGCCTGATGCCACACATTGAGTGACAAGCATCTGGCATAAGAGAGAGAAAACCACCTGCATCGGATGGGTAAACATTGTGTGACTTGTCCATCCGATATGAAGGATGATCATAGGATCTGGGGGGTCCAGATCGACGGGGAAGATATGTCCTGATGACTGACTAGATTTGATAGGTCAAAAATAAATATGACAGGGGATTTGAAGTCTGACGTGGATGATGAATTGGCAAATGGTTCGTGTTCGCATGTGATATTGAAGCAAACAGATTTAACGGCCATTCGAATATGATTCAAGGAATATGACACCCATTTTGTTAGCAAACAGGTGGCCACCTCCCTGCAAGGCATTACCCAGCGATGATGACGCGGAGCAGAGGAATACGAATAGACAGAGGAAAGGAAATCAGAAAGCTGGGAAGCGAAAACAACCAGTCAAAGAACAGACTGGCTTTAAAGCCATGAACTGACATAAGAAAAGAAAAAAAGGTGGAAACACATAGAGACGTAGAAAGCTGATAGCAAAGAACAGAGAGTAGAAGCCGCGTTGACCTGAAGGCAGCATCGAGCCAGATAGAGCCAGAGAGAGTCAGAGAGTCTGTGTACTCCATTGAAGGCTTGAGAGGTTCAAGAAACTCCTTGGCATATGCCTGTCATACTACTGTGACCCTCAGAGGTCGAGTTTCAGTAAGGAGAGTCCGTGCACTCCAGTCCTACTGACTTCATTCTGTTTATTGAGTCTTGAATTGAGCTCATTGTTGTAAAAATTTTGCTTGAAAACATAATAGAGAGTCCACCACTGAAAGGCTGGACCAAGAGACATAGCCCAGGAGCATTGTGTGAACTCCTTATTAATCTTGTGTTGTTTACATGTTCCATTGTTATGTTTTCTCTAATTTCCTCAGTGTCTATGTATTCTAGTAATCTTATCGATTCGTTGCATAAGTAACATAGGCACATCCATGCACATGAGTCTGTAATACCTTTCATTCTTTGTCCTGGATAAATTCCAGATCATTAATGCTAGAATTACAACTAATCAAGATAACCTATTAAGTAATGATTCCAATAATAATCCTTTACGGCTAGATGAGGAACTTGTTTTAGCTAATAGATACTGATGAAAATGAGATCTGGGTATAAGCCCAAAATCCCAATTCCGTTAAAACTCTTGATCCTGGACCTGTGGGTTATAGCCCACTGAGCCTCGATAGAAGCATTCTAAGACTTCAAACATAGATCTTCTTTATCTATCGAACCAGCCCTTTCAAACCCTCTTCCATACTGATCATAAATTGCACGTTTTTGTTGATCACTCAACACATCATAAGCTTTAGATACCTGCACAGTAATTATATCTTCCACAAGCATACAATTCAAAATGCTGTAAAAACAATGCACGCACAGCACTATTAACCCACACATCCAAATCCCTTTCATTAACAATACAAACCAATCTTTTATATATATATGTATGGCCGCACATAAATTATAACAAAACATTCATTATATGACTCTGCTCAAAACAGAGTCTTCCCATTCGATTGTAAAGAAATAGATTAGAATGTTGGGAGCGTAATAACGAACTGATATAAATTGTTCTGCACAGTAAATACATCTCAGGGGAAGCTACCATAGTAATTCAGATCCCAATCGATACAAAAGACACACGTTAACTTCGTTACTAAAACACACACACACAGGCGTATACACATAATACTGAACCCAGTTTTATATATCACAAAACGTTTACAGGCTAAGGCGTTTCAACCTTAGAAATGAGCCCATGCTCGGCTACATCTTGACACTCACAAAAATTCCTCACAGAACTGATATATCTCACACCCTATCACATTACATTATATAAGATGCATTAGGTAGAATGGATCAGATCTTCTCCTAGTTTTTCTATAATGAAAGCTTTCCAAAAAGCGTGCATGGCTGTTATCAATGGCAAGTCTCAAAACATATCCACCTTAAAGCTACTTTAATTTTGATTTCCTGCTTTAAATCCTCTTTAGCTCTGATTTAAGGTAGATTTTTTCTCCTTCGATTCAGCTTTGCTGTCCACTTAGGCTTTGTTGCTAGTTGCTCCCGCATCAGACTCCCGAGGCACAAAAATCTATGACCTCCTGGTCATATGCTTCTGGTCTTCATAATATCAATTTTATCCACTGCATTATTTCACTAGAACTCTGTGAGCTGCAACCAACCTCTACAGTAACAGCCTCCTCTGTTACACAATACCTCACCAAGCCCTCCCACACTCGGTCTTTTGGCATCCTTCTCTAGGTTGCTACAAATCTTCTCACCTTCCTCTGCTGCCATCTGCACAATATCAAGACCATAAACTCTCCATCTTTAACACAACTATACCTCGTTCTGCAGAATCTTACTGCTCTGATACCACCTGATGAAAATGAGAATTTGGGGGTTGCCCAAAATCCCAATTTCTCATAAAAATCTTGATCCTGGACCTGTGGGTTATAGCCCACTGAGCCTCGACAGAAGCATTCTAAGACTTCAAACAGAGATCTTATTTAACTATCAAACCAGCCCTTTCAAACCCTCTTCACCATACTGATCATAAATTGCACATTTTTGTTGATCACTCAACACATCATAAGCTTCGGATACCTGCACAGTAATTATATCTTCCACAAGCATACAATTCAAAATGCTGTAAAAACAACGCACGCACAACACTATTAACCCACACATCCAAATCCCTTTCATTAACAATACAAACCAGTCTTATATAAATATGTATGGCCGCACATAAATTATAAAAAAACATTCATTATATGACTCTACTCAAAACAGAGTCTTCCCATTCGATTGTAACGAAATAGATTAGAATGCTGGGAGCGTAATAACGAATTGATATAAATTGTTCTGCACAGTAAATACATCTCAGGGGAAGCTACCACAGTAATTCAGATCCCAATCGATACAAAAGACACACGTTAACTTCGTTACTAAAACACACACACAGGCGTATACACATAATACTGAACCCAGGTTTATATATCACAAAACGTTTACAGGCTAAGGTGTTTCAGCCTTAGAAACAAGCCCACGCTTGGCTACATCTTGACACTCACAAAAATTCCTCACAGAATTAATATATCTCACACCCTATCACATTACATTTATATAAGATGCATTAGGTAGAATGGATCAGATCTTCTCCTAGTTTTTCTATAATGAAAGCTTTCCAAAAAGCGTGCATGGCTATTATCAATGGCAAGTCTCAAAACATATCCACCTTAAAGCTACTTTAATTCTGCTTTCCTGCTTTAAATCCTCTTTAGCTCTGATTTAAGGCAGATTTTTCTCCTTCGATTCAGCTTTGCTGTCCACTTAGGCTTTGTTGCTGGTTGCTCTCGCATCAGATACAAAAGAAACTTTGAGGACCTAACCAAGAATTTGTTTGTATATTTAACTATTTGAGCTCTGTAATTCCCAAGACTTAATAATTTGCATTGGTGTAATCAAATAGCCAAACTACAACCAAATGACTTGTCTTCCTGGGCTACAATAGTAGTGTTGTAGAATATTTGATATCCAATATTCCCATGTCCAACCAAATAGTAATTTTTGAGCTTTAAAATGACCATGAACCTAACTCTAATCATGGACCTCTAACCCTAACTCTAAACTTTCCTATGCAAAAAATCTTCGTTGAAGAAAATTTTGATAATCAAAAGCACCTATTTTTTGAAAAAAGTAAAGTTGATCTTTTCTTAAAGGATAAAGAAATTAATTAAATTTCCTAACTTATATAAAAAACATCAATGACCTCTATCATAATTTAACAACAACCCTTTCTACATCCATTAACAAGTTCTATTTCAAGGTGTCATGTAAAAGGAATAATAACACAATTGGCCCTTGGTATGATGACATATGTAAAACTGCTAGGAAAATCCATTAGAAATGCTTCTTATAAGTCCTGAAAGCTTGATAAGATAAATACATACACAATTTTAATTAAAATAAAAATACTATATTAATATAAAACAAACATCTTTTACACATATATAAGATTGATCCTAAGAAGTTATGGAATCAAATTCTAACTCATAAAGTTAATATAAATAAAATGATTCCTCTTAAAGGATTGGAATTCCTACCTTAAAATTCTTTATAATTCCCCTAACACCATGGACACTATCCAAAACATTCCTACAAATGATGAAGTTTTTTCTATGGAGGATAGAATCTAGGGTTAAGAAACTCACAAATGGGAAATCTAAGGGCATTGAAGGCCAATAAACTGAAATTTAAAATTAAAGGGTCTATCCTCATCCCTCATATACACAAGCTCTTCAATTTAGAAGTTAAGATGGGTTTTCCTAAACCTTAGATGGAAGCCACATTGTACCTATTTTTAAAAGTGGAGATGCAAACATTCCATCTAATTACATGACCATTATGATTAGCCCCATTTTATCCAAGCTATACAACATCATTTTGCAAAGGAAGATTATCTAATGGCTAGAAATCCATGGGAAAGGAAATAAAGATCAGACCAATTTTAGGATATATCATTCAAATGTGGACCACCTTGTTACTCTTAGAATCATTGAAGAGGATGCTGCAATAATAAAACCAATCTCCTATCTATTTCATCGGCTTTAGAAAATATTTTGACATTATATCTAGGATAAGCCTTTGGAATAGATTATTAGAGATTAAAAAGCCTATAGAGATGAGAGATATTGTAGCAAGATTGTATGAGAATGTTATTTCCAAGTTTAAGAACATTGAGAGATGCTCAGAAGAAATCAATTACAATATTGGAGTCAAAAAAGGTCATTTCTCATCTCCCACCCTTTTTGCAATATCTATAATACTGTTTGGAAGAGGCACGATGTGTTGAACTAATTCTTGTTGGTACAATCATCATTCTTATTCTTTATGGAGATGATATATTTCTTATTGCAAGGAGTCACTATGATATTTACAAGTGACTAAGAATCCTTAAGGATTTCTACTCTAATGTAGGTAAGGAATTTAATACTAAGAAAACAAAAGTGATGACAATTAAATCCAATAAGATCACCTATGATACTTTTCTATAAGGCAATCACAACTTGTAGGAAGTGCCTTCATACAAGTATCTCAGACTTGACATCCATCAAAATATCAATTAGAATTATATCATTAAGAAAATGATAAATGAAGGGTGGAAAGCTTATTATGGGTTTGAAAACCATTGTAATTTAGTAGATCTTTGAATATAAGATAAGAAGAAACATCTCTTTCACACTCTTGTTACTCATGTTATTCTATATTGATGAAAAGTTTCGGGATGCAATATCTTTAGAGAGTCATTGAGAAATACGTAGTAGATCCAAAAGAATTTTATAACCTATCTTAAAATTAAAGTAAATACACCTTATCCTATCCTCCTCACATATGTAGGCCTTTCCCCCATTGAGAGCACAACTATGATCAGGTACCTAATGTATAAAAACATGTTAAGTCATACTGAGGGTAGGAGGATTCCTAAAATTGCTTCAAACTTGGGCCAAAAACAACCTTCGTCTCAGTGCGAGGGATGTCCTAAAGATGCCCAATCTTGGCTAAATCGTTAGGGAATAAAGGAAGAGATCATTTTGCAAAATAAACACAATATTAAAAATATTATCACATTATAGTATTTTAAGGACAATTTTGGCATGCAAAAGAGTTTGAGTGAAAAAGAAAATTAACATATTAAGTGATCAACCCTAATCTAGAAGCTTAAAAGTATCTCTTTGTTTTGAAGAGTGTAAAGAAGAAAATAAACATTGCTAAAATAACAACTAATTCTCATTAGCTCCATAGTGAAATTGGACATTGGTCCATTTCCAAAATGGTTTGGGATGAAAAAGTGTGTCACTCTTGTGACACTAACATGGTTGAAAATGGATGTAACACTTTTTCTCATAATGCATTACATATTCTAAGATTGGATCTTAGTTTCAAAAGATTTATCACATAATTAACCTTCCTAACCATTTAACTCAACAAAACTATGATGATATTGGAAGGTAGGTGTTGTCATCATCGTCGTCATCATCAACATCATCTTCTGTAAATTGCAAATTAAATTTTGTGAAATATTCAAAAAAATTATGAATAATTTTTAAATTGAATTAAATATAAAGTATTAGTTTAATTTTAAAATGTCTTGCATATATTGAGATTAGATCTCACTTTCAAAAGAGTTGTCACATGACCAACCTTCCTAATCTTTTAACTCAACAAAACTATAGTGACCTTAGAATACATTGTGTTGGCATCATCGTTATTGAATTATCATCATTAATATCATAATTTGTAAATTATAATTTTTTTTGAAATATTTAAAAATAAATTTGTAAATTAAATTAAATTTAAATTAAATATAAAATATTAATTTTTATTAAATTACGCATCTTAATTTGATTTTTTTTTACTCTTGGATTTTAGTTCAGCCAATTATGTGATTCATATGGTTGAAATTGTTACTTAATTTTATTTTATTTTACTTTCGGATTTTAGTTTAACCAATGATGTGACTCATATGGTTGAAATTGTTATTATCAATATTTACTTCATCAAATCAAATTTAATCTCTTCCCTAATGCTCTCTAATCCGAGCTATTGAATGAGTAACGTAGACATTATTGACATATGAACAAGGAGGGCTTGCTGCTGTTTCCATTGACTCTGCAATTGTTAAAAATAAACCTTGTCCAAGGAATTTTGAGGATTTTGAGATTGAAGCCATGAATCACTTGGTGGAAAATTAGTTTTATACAAGTGTGTCATTATTATCAAAGTGTTTGGCTTTTAATCCACAACATGAGGAAGGTGATACAGATTGCAAAACCCCCTAAAATCCTTTAGACAGAAATCTAGAAGTCACGGGGAATAGAACGTTTGTGTCTATGTATAAATACAATTAACATATGATATTTTTATCTGCATAAGTAAATTGAAGAAAATTCAAATCAATGAAAAACTGTTCAACGAAATATTTATTATAAATTCATTATAAGATTTAAATCCAGATAGAGAGGATAGCATTTTTTCTAATAATCCAATTTATATTGTGAACATTACATCATATCTATTTTATTATTTTTATAAAATTATGAATAAAATATTATAATATTTTCTATTTTTTATATATATATAATGTATTGTGAATTATAATATTTTAATTTAATAATGTTTAATAGATTTATTTTAAATGTTGGAGAAATGATTGAGATTTGTTTCACTTAAATTCAAATTTGATAAATAATATGATGAACTTTGATGTAATAAATAAGAATTATTCCATATTCCTCATATAAAATATACAATATTTTTTTTCAAAAAATCTTTCAATTTAATAACAAAAACATTATATATAATATTTAGAATAACAACATGAAATATGTCTTAGACATTATTTTTAGTTTATCATATTTTTTTAACAAAATCTTTTATAATTTATTTGATGCTTTATGAAATTTAAACATTATTTTTATAATATTGAACCACGCCAACCCCTATTATATATATATATTATCTATATATATTATATATTATATATATTATATATATATAATATATATATATATAATTATAACTATATCTAATATATTATATTATATCTATTTTATTAATTTTATAATTTTATATAAAATGATGACAATGATGATGATGAACAACATCCACTAAGACCAATGTGGTTTACCAGACCTTAAGAGGAAAAAGAATTTAATTGTAATTCTTTAGTATCTTATTTTTATGCTCAAAAAGAAGGGAAAGAAGTGCACCAAGATACTATAGTTGAGTTAACTTAACAAGTCAAGAAGATTGAAAGTGTGACAGATGTTAGGGAAATGAGAGCAGATGTGAGTAAGAACCAGATAGTCTAAAAGAAAGTGTTTTTCATCCTCCACTGTCTTAGTATTGCAAAGTTGACAAATTATATCATCCTAGGGAGCCCTGGGAGTAGACCAATGCCCAATTTCACTTCGAAGATCATGAGAATTAGTTCTAATCTTAGGGATGTTCATCTTTTTCTTCGCGCTGGTTAAAACAGAAAGATAATTCTAGTTCTCAAAGGAGGGCTTGATCACCTCCTTTAATATCTTAGCTTCATTTTACCCTCCATCTCCTTATCATCCCATTACTTATCTTTGAATTTGTAGGTGATAGTATCTTTGACACTATCCTTGCTTCCTAGGATGATCTCCTCATTTATCCCACAATGGTTGAGCCAAGATTAAGCATCCTTATGCCAGCCACGCTTGAAGTGAAGGTGAGAGTTTTGAATCAAGTTAGAAGATATTTTAGGAATCCTCTTGGATTCCATGTTGTAAAGATTCTTCTTATACATTAGATATTAAACATAACCCTGCTTTTAATGGGGGGAGGCCAACTTCGATTAGGAGGATAGGATAAGGGGTATTTCCCTTGATCTTGAGATTGCAGGTTATGAATTGTTTTTGAATCATCTCAATCTTTCTCCACGACTCTTTGGATATATTGCAACCCTAGACTTCACAACCATATAGGACAATAGGGGTAATGAGGGTCTCAAAGAGGAACCACTTTTTACTCCAAATACAAAGATCGACAACATTACAATTGTTTTCAAGCTCATAATAAGCTTTCCATCCTCCAATAATCCTTTTCTAAATGCTATAATTCCAGTTGAGTTGATAAGATATATCAATACCCAAATATTTATAAGAAGAGACCTGTTCCAAGCAATTCTTATCATAGACGAAATTTCCATGGCGGATATTTTTGGATTTAATTATCATGATTTTAGTCTTTTCAGTATTAACCCATCTTGGAGCAATAATCATGAAGAGTCTTAAGCTTCTTATCCAAGTCCTCATGGCTTCTAGCAAGAAGAACAATATCAAATTTTCAAGATAATTCTTCTGGTAAATCACATTACATATTTTTAAGTCAACGTGTTTCAAACCACTAAGCCCTGATGATGAACCACACTTAATGGTTCGAAATGCATAGACTCAAAAATATGTAATGTAATTTACACGAAGAGTTATCCTGAAAAATCACTATGAATCATAGAAGTTTTCATTCTCAATAATGATAACGTCGACGTAGAGGGGAAGAGTAATGATAATACCAACAAGATCAGTCCCCTTGCACCGTACAAACTCCAAACACTCGTCTAGCTTATCGATGTAAATACCAAAAGGGTAGGGAAAAGGGGACACCCTTGCTGAAACCCGATATTGCATTTAATATCTTTAGACCACCCTTCATTGGTCTTAAGATTGGAAAAAACCATCTCGTAGAGGCGAATCACAACAATCTTCAACTCAATAGGAATCATGATCTCATCAAGTATTTTCCAAAGCTTAATCCTAGGAACAATGTTAAAGGTGTTGGATGTGTATTATATTCTTTCTATGACTAGTTGCAACGGGGGGGGATGGGAGAATCCCCCCTATTTGTTGCGTCAGGTGTAGCATGAGGGCAGCTGCATGGGGTCTGATGTAGCATCATGGATTTATTTTTTTCTATATATCTGCGGACCCAAGAATCGGGGGCAGACCCAAAGATTGTGGGTGGACCTACATGTTTTTGTGCATGGGTATTGCACATGGTTTTGGGCATGATGGTTTTCTGCCCAAGGTATTTTGTAGGTCCAGTCAAGGGAAGCATGGTTATGTTCTAATATAGGATTAATGGGTTGGGTTTGATGAATGCTTCGACATGTACATATATGTATTCTAACATTGAAAGGAACATAATGAAAAAAATCAATCTGGTAGTCTCAATTTTTGGGATCCAGGGGAAAATCTCTAAGTATATTTGTTTTATGTTCTCGCCATTATATATTTCTGATTTAGGAATTCATTTGCAAGTAATTTTTGTACAGGGTTAAAACCTATATTTAGTATCAGAGTTGTTTCATCTTCAAGGAACACCTTTTCCGCTAAGGGGTTTTGCTTGGGCCTATGGTAGAATTTTTTTAGTGGGAGATCTACAGGATCAATTCTTGCGGTGAAAGAAGATGGCGAGAAGTGGGAGAATAGAGATTAAGAAATTTAATGGTTAGAGTTTTGAGTTGTGGAAGCTCAAGATGGAGGATCTGCTGGTGGATAAAGATCAGTGGATCATGGTAGATCTGAGTACTAAACCAACGATAATGTCAGCATAAGACTGGGCCAAGTTGGATCAGAAGGCAAAGAGCACAATATAGTTGTGCATCTCATATTTAGTATTGTTGAATGTATCAAGGGAAGCTACAAAGAAGGATTTATGGGTCAAGTTAGGGACTTTGTACCAATCTAAGTCTCTGGTGAACAAATTGTTCTTGCGGAAAAAGTTATATAACCCGAGGATGAAGGATGAAGACTCAACGATAGAGCCTCTGAACACCTTTAATACTGTTGTAAGATAGTTTTTATATGTTGATATAAAAATTTCAAAAGAAGATAAGTGCTTCTGTTTGCTCTTTTCTCTATCAAATTTGTGGGATAGTCTGGTTGTTGCTATAGGTAGCAATACAACTACCTTGAAGTTTGATGAAATAGTCTCATCCTTGTTGTTGGAGGAGATGAGACAGAAAAATATGGAGAGACAAAATGGTGATGCCTTGTCTGTACGATGATGGTCCCAGAAAAAAATAAAAAATAAGTCCTCGAGTGGGAGATCTAAATCTCCAAGACAACCAATAAAGGTATGTTGGAAATGTGGAAAAGAAGGGAACTACAAAAATGACTATAAATCTAAATCTCCTGAGAAAGGAAAGGGATTTGATGACACTCCTTTTGCAGAGGTTAAAACCACCTCATATTAAGGTGGGGATGTGTAATTGGATTCTTATTCAAGTACACATGTATATCGTGAGGAATGGTTGATTGACTTAGGTTCATCCTTTCACTTCCCTCCCCATAGGGGGTGGTTCTATGAGTATGAGAAATATGATGGTGGTGATGTCTTCTTAGGGGATTATAGGAAGGATAGAATCATTAGATGCGGAAAAGTCAAGCTGAAGTTGCAAGGTTGAAGGATTAGAAAACTTCCTGGTGTTCTACATATTCTTGAATTGGCTAGAAATCTAATTTCTATAAGCGAGATGGATGATGCAGGTGTTTAAATAATGTTCGAGAAAGATACTTGCAAGATGGTTTGAGGAGCACTATTATTGATGTGGGGAGTTCGGATTGGAATTCTATACAAACTGATGAGCCCCAAAAATCGGTAACTTTTTGGGCTCATTCTGCCTACTATTCTCTATTAATCCACCATTATTCATAATTTTATGCATGCTTTTGAATATATTTATGTTAATTGAATGAATAAGAATAGTCACTTGACCACAAAGTCTAATACGTGCTTATCGCAGATTTTTAGACATCTTTTAGACCAAGGTTAAGCATTTATGAGCAAGTTGACAGCCAAATACGAAGGAACAAGGCTGAGGATTTGTAGGAAGGGTGTCTCGTGCACTAAAGGACCCCTTCCTCTAGTTCTCCTCCATCAGCTCGGAGTTCAACAACCCATTAAAGATGATTTCAAGAGGCATCCGAGCAGATTTTGTAAAGTGGCTGATTAACTGTAGTTTTGAGCAGCCAAGCTCCTAAAGTTAAGGAGGGTTGTTGGGAGTCCTCGTGGTGCATAAATAGGAAGGCTTCAAGCCTTGGTAGTTTAGCTATTGAACAATTGTTTTTCACACTTTAGTGCAGCTCTTCATTTCAGCTCATATTCGAGCTTTTGTTGTAAACAATTTTGTGACATGATTATTTTTTGAGTAATGGAGATACATTTCACTTTGCACCAGCTCTGAGCTTTCTTGGGAGGCTGTAGCTCTTGGGGTTGGGCCCAACCCAAGTGCCAGTACCTCCTTTGTGTACTTTTATGTGTTTTCCTTGCATTCATAGAATAATTTCTATTATTTAGGTTAAGATCTTGCTTTGTTACTTAGGTTGTTTTTGATGATTAAAATAGATTTGCATGCTTCAGGTTGATTTGATAGTTTGGTAACAAAAAATATCTGCAAAAAGGCCATCAAGCAATCCTTGGCCTCATCTCTCCTTCCTTAGGACCATGAGTTGAGACCAAGGCATACTTGCTGCCACAAAAACATTGTTTTTGCCTTTCCATGCAATTGTTAGTGTTAGATTTTTAGTTGGAAAAGTTGATACCAGTTGTACTTGCATGTTTAGATCTGTTCTTGCTTAGTTTCCATAGTTATCTTGCATGATTTCCTGTCTATAAACTTCTGTTCATCATATTTATGGTTTTTAGGTCAGATTAGGTCAAAATAGATAGATCTATGGTTTTTTTGGTCTTTGTTCGATCAGTTTTGGAAAATAGTATGCAGAACGCCTGTAATACATCCCTGCCTATCCTTCCTCCATCATACAACCTGCTCCAACCCCTAATCCAATATTCCTTCCCTTCATTTGCCACACTTTTCCAATTTGCCCTAATTTCTATATTCTTGTGCAACATTGCTCCCTCCATCCTTGAACAAATCCAACCACCTTCATCACTCCTTAGCTTCATTTACCAAGTCCTAGACCCCTTCAAATCCTCATCCATCCTCGATTTCCACTTTCCCACCATTTTTCCACCATCAACCCTCTAAAATTCTCTTTCGGTTCTTCCTGTAGAACTTTCTATAGAACATCCTATAGAACCCCTACAGACTTCCTGTAGAAGTTCACATGAGCAGTTTTTCGAGGTCTGATCACTGTGAAACTCTTTGGAAGGGTGGTAGGGACCCCTTAGGCCCTCTTATCACCTTCCCAACCTCCTGCAAGTTCCCACTCCATTTCCTTTCGCTAATCAACCTCTGCACAGTAAAAAACCGTTAAAGCACATGCATAATAATTCTGCAAAATTACTCAAAAATACAAAAAGATGTTTTTTCCATATTTTACTTCATAAGTGGCTTAGTCACATGCATTTTACCTTTCCAAGAGTCAATGGCATCCATTTCCACCGCTTTCATCTCTTTTTTTTGCACCAGTAGGGTTAGTAAGTAAAACTAGGGTTTCCTAGGGTTTGCATTTCCTTTCAACTTTCAGCGTCTTTTTGCAAGTAGACTAGCCTCTTTTGGATTAGCTGTTATCCATCACAACTAAAAGCTTCTTCTAAGAGCTCATAGAAGTTGGCTTAAGCTCCTAGCGGACTTGTGCCAGCTGATCAAGTGACAGCCTGCGGCAAGAGCTAGTACTTGTGCATATAGCATTGTTACTTCCAACTTTGTTACGAACAATCGAGTTGATAAAATTAAAGAAGGGAGTCCCAGGAGTTGCAACATCATTTTTGCAATAATGGAACCCACCACAAACTTCTGGGTAGCACTATTATTAATGGGTGCAATAGTTTTGTGGTTCTTGAAAGTTGAGCAGAAAACCTAGTGGTCTCTAGATAAAAGACCATGTTATGGCATCAAAGGCTTGGACATATTGGTGAGAAGGGCCTTCAAATACTGCACAGTAATGGTATAGTAGAAGGTATGTCTAATTTTTCTCTCTATTTCAAATTTTTTGAACATTGTGTATATGGGAGGCAAAATTTGGTGAGTTTCCCCTCTGGTGCTAAGAGGGTGAAAGGGATATTAGAGCTTGTGCACAGTGATGTGTTTAGACCTGTGTCGGTTCCATCATTGGGTAATTATGTGTACTATGTCTCCTTTATAGATAACTTCTCAAGGAATACATGAATATATTTCCTCAGGAAGAAATATGAAGTCTCTGACAGGTTTAAAGAATTTAAGGCTCTGGTGGAAAATCAAACAAAGAAAAAGATCAAGGTGTTGAGAACTGATTATGGTGGAGAGTTTTGCAAGATATAATTTGAATAGTTCTACAAGAAGTGTGGTATAAAAAAAAAATACTACTCCATACACACCTAACCAAATGGAGTTGCAGAAAGAATGAACATGAAGTTAATGGAAATGAAAGAAGCATGCTCAGTGGTGTTGGGTTAGGACATCAATTATGGGCAAAGGCGTTAGAGACTACATGTTACCTATTTAACAGATCACCTTCATCAACATTAGAGGTTAAGACTCCACATGAAGTATGGACTCATAAGAAACCCTCCCTTTCACATCTGAGGGTATTTGGCTGTGATGCATAATGTACATGTTCCAAAGGAGAAAATAACCAAGTTGGATAGTAAATCTGAAAGGTACATTTTTATTAGGTATAAAGATGGTTTAAAAGGTTATATGCTCTGGAACTTAGAAGAAAGGAAGTTTGTGTACAACCGAGATGTGGTGTTTATTAGATAGGTGAAATATGTTATTAAACATGAAGTCCTACCAAAGGAACATGAGAAGATAAAGTTTGAGCTAAAGGAGGAAGAATCAGAATCTACAACATAACAAGAATCAGAAGAGGAAGAACCACAGACTCCAACTTTGAGAAGATTAGTTCGAGAAAGAAGGAAACCATAAAGGTATAGTCCATCTGCTTTCTATTCAAAATTTTCTTTATCTATTACTGATGATGATCCAAGAACTGTCAGGGAGGCAATAGATTCATAGGATGGAAAACTCTGGAAAGAGGCCATGGTTGATTAAATGGCATCTTTGGACAAAAATGAGGCTTGGGATCTAGTGGAGTTATCGGCTGGAAGGAAACCCATTGGAAGAAAATGGGTGTTTAAGAAGAATATGAATGTAAAAGGAAAGGCAGAGAAATACAAATATCGGTTAGTAGAAAAAGGTTATTCCCAGGCACCGAGAATTGATTTTGGTGATATTTTTTCTCCTATTGCCAAGTTAGTTTCTATTAGATTAGTTTTATTTGTTGATGTTGTTATGCTGCTTTTGATTTTGAGGTAGAACAGATGGATGTGAAGGCAACATTTCTTCATGGAGATCTGGAAGAAGATATCTACATGGAACAACTTAAAGGATTTACGGTGAAGGGTAAGAAATAATTGGCATGCAGGTTAAAAAGGTCTTTATATGGGTTAACACAGTCACCAAGGATGTGGTATCATAAGTTTGATACATATATACAGAGACTTGGATTCACTAAAATCAAAGCGGATCATTGTGTGTATTTTAAATTAATTGGTGACCATGTTATTGTTGGCATTATGATTCTGGTTTGGTACTGTGGCACAGGTGTTGTACTTGATGGCAACTCACTCTTGTGGCAGATCTCAGGTCAGGCACTCAGAAAGAAGAAAAAGACATATACGCAGGTTAATCTAGACGAAGACACGTATACACGTGGGTTATACGTTACAAAAGCGCGTATATGTTGGGGACTTACTCTTGGTCCATGGTAGTTAGTCCTTGGGATTTGAACCTATGGTTTTGGTCCATGGTGACTTGTCAGATGTGTTGATCCCTAGTTTTGGGTTCACGGTAATGAAATGTTATGGTTTTGGCCCGTGGTATTGTGGAAGGCCTAAGACTATAAAAGAGGAAGGAGATCTTGTGGCAAATGATGATTTGAATTATCATTGAATATCTGAAAAAGTGGTAGATCTGAACGCTAGTAATTGGGTTATGGTGCAGATCTGGATCTAAATAAAGGAGGAACATTAGCACAAAGAAGAAGGATAAGTTCTATTGATGGGTCATAATCTTCAAGCTTGAATGATAGTATCTTTATGTGATTTTGGTCTGTTCTATGTGGTGCTTGCTTGATCTATAACACTGATAATCTGGGTTAATTAGTGTTTTTGAATATATGAAAGAGCGAATTATCCTTTATAGATCTGTACACAGGTTCAGTGAAGCGAAGGCACGTATACACGCTGGTTCAATGAATGAAAACAGCGTATACGCAGGTTGTTCCAAACACAGAGGCGTATGCATGCATGTTGCAGGTTATTTAAATGGTGTATATACTTTAAGTTGTGATCCAGCTGCTTCTATTTATTGCTGCTGTGTTCTGGGTTCAGTGTTTGGTTTGTGGTTTCTGGTACTGTGTTTTGGGTACAGCTGTCAGAGAAGTATCTACTTGATTCAGATCTAATTGGTGGAAAGGAGATTTGTCGGTTCTTGATGATTGATTGATGTTTATGGATCCAGTCTAAAAATTTATGAAACATGGTCCCTGGAAGAAAGAGAAGGTTGTAGCCTTCTGTAGGCCAACACCTACGTACTAGTATCTTGGCTAGTGCAAAAGCTAAAGGGGGTTGTAGCTCCCTTCGAGGAGAAGCTGGAGAATGAGAGAGTGTTGTAGCTCTCTACAGGTTGCAGCCTGAGTACTGGTAAAGGACTGCACCAATACATTGTAAAAGAAGTTTCTAATTTAGAAGAAGATAGAGACGAATTGCAGCTGGTGGTTTTCACCCA
Organism: Pinus taeda; assembly: GCA_000404065.3. Taxonomy (NCBI): domain Eukaryota; kingdom Viridiplantae; phylum Streptophyta; class Pinopsida; order Pinales; family Pinaceae; genus Pinus; species Pinus taeda. The sequence goes on along the minus strand of APFE030887427.1, from coordinate 4,452 downwards.
CATTGGGTTTCCACCTTATATCTTGTGTTCTTGTGTGTGATTGTCTTTCTGCTTTGTTTTACTGTCTCTGGTTACTGGTTATTTGATTCTGCAACACAGATTAACAATCATCTTCAAGATAAAGAAAATTAAAAGTTAGCTTTGTATACGCAATTTTCCTTCTGCATAGATGCGTATATACACATGTTTACCTATCTGAAGTAGCATATATCATTTGTTTCGAAAAAGGAATATTTGACTTAATAATAATGATTCACTCCCCCTCTCAGTATTATTTCCAACAATTGGTATCAGAGGAGGTCCTTCAGAAGAAGCTTGTTCGCTTGAAGGAAGATCTATCATCATGAGCAATTACGAGAGGGAAGCATCAATCAGGCCACCGATTTTTGATGGGACAAACTTCGTGTATTGGAAGGTAAGAGTTACTACCTATCTTCAATCTCTTGGTACAGAAGTATGGGATATCATAGATACAGGGTATACTTTTCCATCAGCAACTCCTACAGATCCGGCTGAGAAGAAGAAATATGAAACAAATGCAAAGGCGGTCAATACTCTATTAGGATGCCTATGTCAATAAGAATTTGTCAAGGTAATGCAGTTTAAATGTACGAAAGAGATATGGGACAAGATTGTTCTGAGCTATGAAGGATATGATCAGGTAAAACGGGCAAAACTTCAAACTCTCAGGATTTAGTATGAAAATCTCAAGATGTATAATGATGAAAGTGTGGCTAATTATTTTCTTCGCGTAGATGAGATTGTTAATTGTATGAAAAATTTGGGTGAAGAAATAAAAAAGGCTGTTGTGGTTGAAAAAGTCCTAAGATCTTTGTCCTCTAGATTCGAATCTAAAGTTTCTGCTATAGAAGAAAAGGAGAATCTACAAAATCTTAAAATGTCACAGCTGCACGAAATTCTAATTGCTTATGAAATGAGGAAAGGAGGTCCATCAGACAGGAGAGTAGCTGCCTTCAAGACTTCAGGAAAAGGAGAGTACTATGAATCAGGACACGTGTCAGAAGAAGAAGAAGAATCAAATTTTTTCACAAATCTTCAATGGGGTACTGGAAGATTCAGAGGTAAGTTACCTTTCAAATGTTTTGCTTGTGGAAGAGTAGGTCACTATGCTGCCAAATGTCCTCATAGGTAAGATTGACAGGGAGGACTTTAGATGGGAAAAGAAAACAAAATGCAAAATAAGAGAAGCTATTGCACTCATGAAGATAGTGATGGTCTATCAAATAGCGATGAAGATGAACGAGGTAATCACTATAAACTTTTAATGGCCTTTGAAGATGATGATTACTTGGATGCTATAGATGTGGATGGTTTTTATGAAGAGATTTCTAGACTCAAAACATGTTTAGAAGAAAAGAATGTGATTATTGATACTTTGCAATTTCAACTCGATGAAAAAGAAAAATTTCTTGAGAAATTAGAATGTGAAATTGTTGGCCTTAGAAAATAAATTGAGAAAACAAAGGCCCTTAACCTAAAATTTGTTAAAGGATCTGAAACTCTGGATGAGATTATCAATGTGCAGCATTCACCTCTAATCAAGATAGGTCTGGGTTATAATGGTGAAACATCTCAAGCTTCCACCTCCAAAAGTTATCTTGATGCAGCAAGAAGGAGTGGACAAAAGCCTAATAGAAATCATCAGGTAAATCAGGGACAATCTTCATCAAGAACAAACAAAGAATATCAAGAGAATCAGGGGCAAGCTACCTTAAGGACAAACAGAAGCTACAACCAACCTCAGGTAAAATCTTCCCAATTTTCTTCAAGAATGGATGTCACTAGAAACTACAGTCGGATGGATGATAGTCGCAGGAATTTCTTCAATGGCCAATGTTTCTCTTGCCATAACTTTGGTCACAAAGTAGCTCAATGCGTTGCCTATAAGACAATCATGACTAGAGAAGCTCAAAAACAAAGAAGTATGCATGGAATTATGAAAAGGACCTATAACAACTTTTCAGCGCTTGAAAATGAAACTGAATGTTCTATTTGTAATAACTTCGGTCATGAAGCTTCTGAATGCAGGATCAGGTTTCGGCAGACAAAGGAACAAACCTTAAGCACCAGAACATGGATAATAAAGGAACCACAACCAGAAAGATGTGGGATAGCCTTTTATGCAAAAGGATAGGAAAATCTATGGTACATCGATAGTGGATGTTCGAAGCATATGACAGGTGATAAAGAAAAACTTGAATCATATACTGCTTTAGAAAAGGGAAAGAAAGTTTCTTTTGGAAATGATACTCCTGTAGCCATAAAAGGAAAGTTTCTTTTGGAAATGATACTCCTGTAGCCATAAAAGGAAAAGGCACTGCTCAGTTGAAAGAAAAGGTCAAAGCTGGAAATGTTTTGTATGTTGATGGCTTGAAGCATAATCTATTAAGTGTCAGCCAGATGTGCGATAATGGAACCGAGGTAGTATTTCGATCAGATGGGTGTAGTGTTCGTGATCTTGATACATGAATAACGATGATCAAAGGCAGAAGAACTCCAAATAATTTATACATATTTGAAGAAGGACAACAACAATGCTAATTGAGCAAGGATGATGAACACTCGTTATGGCACCGAAGGTTGGGGCATCTAAGCTTTTCACAAATAAGGAAAGCATGCAAATACCAGGCAGTTCGTGGTCTTCCAGACATCAAAATTCCAGACAACACCATATGAAAATCATGTCAGTTTGGTAAGCAAACCAGAACTAACTTCCCTGAGAAGGAAGGATCAGCCGGCAGGCCTCTTGAGCTAGTTCATATAGATGTATGTGGTCCATTTAGGACAAGGTCGCCTCGAGGAGAAGAATACTTTATATTATTCATTGACGACTTCTCCAGGATGGTTTGGTTAGGACTTATGAAGCACAAGGATGAAGTATTCGAAAAATTCAAATCCTTCAAAGCCTTGGTTGAAAATGAATCAGATTACAAAATTAAGTGTCTCAGGTCCGACAGAGGTGGGGAGTTTACCTCAAATGAATTTTTTGATTTTTGTGAAGAACATGGAATAAGAAGGGAATTCTCTACAGCTAGGACTCCTCAACAAAATGGAGCGGTGGAGAGGATGAATAGAACATTCCAACAAATGGCTCGTGCTATGCTTGATGAGTTTGGAACTCCCGCAACCTTTTGGGGTGAAGCTACATTTGCTGCGGTTGTTATTCTCAACAAAACAAATGTCCAAGTAAACAGCACTCAAACTCCTCATGAGCTCTGGTATGGTGAGACTCCTTCGGTAAAGCATTTCAAAATTTTTGGAAGCAAATGCTATATTAAGAATACTGATGAACAACTTGGCAAACTTGAACCTAGAGCAGATGAAGGCATTTTCCTTGGTTATTCTCCCCACAGCAAAGCATATAAGTGTTATAATAAAAGACTTGGAAGAATTTTTTATAGCATTGATGTAGTGGTTGATGAAAAAGGATACATTCCTAGGCAAGTAAATTATGAAAATATCGAAGAGGATGAAGATTACCCTCAAAATCAGACTGATGATGAAGAAGAACCTGAAGAGGCACCAGAGGAACAGATAAGGATAGAAGAGAAGACTCCATCTAGGCATGTTTAGAAGAATCATCCAGAATCTCAAATTTTGGGGCAAAAGGAGGCAGGTATACAAACAAGAAGAACAATTGCAGAAGCCTCAAGCTATTTGGCATTGCTCTCCTCCACTGAACCACAAAATGTAAGAGAATCTTGCAAAGATGAATGCTGGGTCAAGGCAATGGATGAAGAACTTAAACAAATCGAAAAGAACAACACTTGAGATTTTGTTTCTAGACCAAAAGATAAGAATGTCATAGGAACAAAGTGGATCTTCAAGAACAAGTTGACTCAAAATGGGGAAGTTATTAGAAACAAGGCCAGACTTGTTTGCAAAGGGTATGCTCAACAAGAAGGAATAGACTTTGAAGAAACTTTTGCTCCTGTTGCTAGACTTGAGGCCATCCAAATGTTCCTTGCTCTCTCAATTTTTCAGAAGTTCAAAGTATTTCAAATGGACGTGAAATCAACCTTTCTGAATGGGGACTTAGAAGAAGAAGTGTACATTGATCAACCAGATGGGTTCATTCTTGGGAATGATCCAAATCTTGTATGCAGACTAAAAAAGGCTCTCTATGATCTTAAACAAGCTCCAAGGGCTTGGTACTACTGTTTGGAAAAATATCTTCATCAACAAGGCTTTTCAAAAGGATCAGCAGATACAATCTTTATATAAAAATTGAAAATGACAAATTGCTAATACTTGTTGTGTATGTAGATGACATTATATTTGGTAGCAATGAAGAAGCTATGAGTCAAAGCTTTGCCTTGGTGATGCAGAAAGAATTTGAAATGTCTTTGCTTGGAGAACTGACATACTTTCTTGGATTGCAAATCCAACAAAATGAAGGCAGTATCTTCTTGTCTCAAACCAAGTACCTCA
>APFE030887424.1:94503-128201 GCA_000404065.3 Pinus taeda | reverse complement strand
TCACATGTATTGGAGGTTGTCAGCAGGTTCATGGCAAATCCAGGTAAAGAACTTGGCAAGCAGTGAAATGGGTGCTTCGATATCTAAGAGGCACAAGTGACTGTTGCATCGTCTTTAATGGTAGTGAAGGATCAGTCTGCGGATATGTAGATGCTGACTATGCAAGTGATTTGGACAAAAGAAGATCTACTACAGGTTATGTCTTTACTCTTGCAGGTGGAGCGATTAGTTGGATGTCAAAGCTTCAAGAAATAGTTGCGTTGTCCACTACTGAAGCCGAATATATAGCTGCCTCAGATGCCAGTAAACAAGCAATCTGGTTAAAGGGTCTGCTAGATGAAATCGGAAGAAAGCAGGAGAAAGTGGATGTACTTTGTGACAGTCAAAGTGCTACTCACTTGGCTACAAATCCTGCCTATCATAGCAGAACAAAGCACATTGATGTAAGGTATCATTTTCTGAGACATGTGATCGATGGCAGAAAAGTAGCTCTTAAAAAGGTCCATACACGAGAGAATTGTGCAGACATATTCACAAAGCCAGTAATAGTAGAGAAGCTGCAGTGGTGTTTAGCTTCTCTTGGCTTGCAGAAAAGGTGATGAATGGGCATGGGCAAGAGATTAGGAAATTGTTGTCGAGGTGGAGTTTGTTAGTATTGACAACAAATTAGTTAGGTTTTCTTTAACTGAATCGTAATTAGACGGCTGCATCTATTCAGCTATGTAACGATAGATAGGCATCATATAATAATAATGTAATACACATGAATAATCATGAGAGCTGAGAATCAGTTCAAATTCAGTTTCATTTATATCTTGGCTAAGCTTTATGGGTTCTTCTTTCTTTCATTGTTTTATCTGTCTTTCTCTATAGTCGGATAGATCAAAGTTAAGTTAAGTTGCAGATATATCTTGATATAGTCAAGAAAATAGAACTTTCACAGATTAACGTGCACCCATTTCTATTGGAAACTCCAAAATGAGAGAGACTATTAGAGTACATGTTACAAGCAGTAAAAGAAATCTTTTTATTTACAAGATTTTCATTCTTTTACTCGCACATATTTACGTCTATCGTTACAATGTAACCTCAAATCCATGCAAAGTTATAGATCATAATTTACTTAGTCAGATAGATCACAGTTATGTTACGCTGGAAATATATGTTGATATACTCAAAAGGTATAGCTTTGAAACATTAACCTGCACCCATTTCTATTGGAAACTCCAAAACGAGAGACTGTTGGAGTACATGGTTAGGACATGGGAGATGGAACATCCTTGGGATCTCGTTCAGGTTTGACCCATTTTCCATACGACTTATGGACGCGGCCCATGCTCTCCACTTGGTATCAGCTGCCCTGCACCATTAACTTCGGCCTCATCATGTCAAAGGCCTTGTTCACTAAGGCCACATCTTGCTTGGCATTTAGTCAGAACGGGATAGACATCTAGCTTGGCATTTAGTCAAAACGGGGCGGACGGGCTCTCGAACCCTGGCAACAAATGGATTCATTTCAGAGAAGGTGAAAATCGATGAACCAACTAGAGTGCCACTTCAACGTGGGTATATGTCCAAGGGAGAAGGTCAAGCATGTGCTTCATGAGCTGGCTAAAATTTTCCAACCTTTCATTCGAGATGATTCTGGGCATCTTGGGCACCACGTTCATCTGAGATGATTCCGGGCATCTTGGGCACCACATTCGTTCCGCTTACCATGTAGGGAACCTTAACCCCTAACACCTCCAATCACCTCAGATTTCTAGTCTTTGATTAAGATGGAATTCTTCTCACCGAAGCTCTACCGAGGAACTCTCTATTAATATCGGAGAATTTCCTCACACGTTCCAGAGTAGCAAGTTTTTCTTACTTAATGGGATGATCGTACCACAAATAGCATGTCTTGATAACTGTTTTTGCAACCAAATACCTTCCAGTGACTTCTAATGACTTTTCAACTACCTTAAACTATGATCTAATGGTTTAAAATTCGTCCATCATTTAACATAAAATCTAACGACGCATAATGATGACACCAAGGCCACACGGAAGTTCTCTTCACATAGTAACGCCTTTATCGTGTAATTATAATAATAATATAATAGTTATATTATTAATATAATAATATTTATTGTATTTTTCTCTTCTTATTATATTATATTATTATTATTAAATTATATTATATTTGTAATTAAATAAATATAATTTTATTATATTATTATAATAATATTATTATTTATTAGTATAATAATAAATATTAATTCATAATATCTCCGTGGGGTAGCTCAAGTGGTGATGGTTCGTGGAATGAAGTCTCACCTAACCAAAGATTTCGGGTTTGAATTTTGTTACTAACCTTCCCCTTGTTGTGGAGTGAATAATGGACATGTAAAATAGAAAATAACAACAAAAAAGATATTAACCCAAAATAATATTAATAATATTAATTAACAATGATAATTTTCATAACAATAATTATTTAATAACAACATTAATTATTTTAGTATATGTGGCTCATATACTCATAAGGCTTCATTTATATCTATGGCACAAATCATTGCAAATGTATATCTCATTAGATCTCAGTTTCACAATCTTTGTTACAATACTCACCTTCCTAGCCTTTTACAATGTCAAAATTATAGTGAGCTTGGGAGGCTTCTCTCCAAGCTTTTTGAGCATAGGAATAAAATCTTAAATCAAAATAAATAATTTGTTTTTTAGGTCCCATAGACCAATGTTTGGTCTCGGTGGATGTTAACCATCATCATCATCATCATCATCATCATCATCATAATTTGTTGTTTTTATTTTATAAAATGTAAAGAAATAATTACTTATTTTTATTAAAAAACATTAAATTTTAATAATGGACATGTAAAATCGAAAATAACAAAAAAAATATTAACTCAAAATAATATTAATAATATTAATTAACAATAATAATTTTCATCACAATAATTATTTAATAATAACATTAATTATTTTATGAGAGATTTTTTGGCGTACATCACAAGAAAAATTATTTGTTGACGTGTTTCGAACCAACTAGTGTGGTTCATCATTAGGAACAAGCTTAATGAGCAGATCAGACAATGCCTGATCTGCTCATTCAGCTTGTTCCTGAGGATGAACCACACTAGTTGATTCGAAACGCGTCGACAAATAAAATTTCTTGTGATGTACGCCGAAAAATATCTCATAAAGTTGATATGGATCACAGAAGCGTCAACTCAACAACATTAATTATGTTAGTATATGTGGCTCATATACTCATAAAGCTTCATTCCTATCTATGGCACAAATCATTGCAAATGTATAATAAAAATAATAATAATAATTTGTTGTTTTTTTTTATAAAATGTAAATAAATAATTACTTGTTTTTATTAGAAAACATTAAATTTTAATATTGTTTTAGAAAAAAATATAAATATTTTTATTTTATTTTATTTATAAGTTATAATAAAAAATAAAAATAATAATAATAAGTTACTAATAAAAATAAATAAAGAATAGTTAAAAAGTTAATTCTTGTTAAACAATTTATATTTTTTAAATGAAATATTTAAACAATAATATTATTAAATAAAAATCGTATGAATATTAATTAATTAATAAAAATAGTGAAAATTAATTCTCTGTCACAATGTGACGTTGGACCATGGTTGAATGTGGTTGGCCATGGTTGATTTTCATGTTGAGACAATATTTGTCACAAAGCGACATTTGAGCATGGCTGGCCATGGTTGACTATGATTCACTATGTTTGACCCAATGGAATAACACACCATTGGGATTAATACAAAAATCCAAGATTGACCATGGTTGACCATGTCCGATTCTGTAAAACATGCTTGACCATGATGAAGCATGGGTGACCAATAACCCACAATGAAAAATAAACCTAATGGATTAATACTAAAACCCCAAGGGATTATGAATCTAAGGGCATAATATTAAAACCAAGGGACTAATATTGTAAACCCAAGGTATAAAAACCTTAAGATAAATATTAAAATTACTAAAATAAACATGGTTGAGAATAATTGCTTTTCATATTGATACAATCCGTGTCACAATGCAACATTGGACCATAGCTGAATATGGTTGACCATTGTTGAATAATATTACACCCTAGGAATATGAATGCTTTCATCAATAAACCCAAGGGATTGATATTATAAACACAACGGAATAATAAACCTAAGGTATAAAAAATATAAACCCAAGGTATATAAACCTTAACATGAATATTATAAACCCTAAAATAAACATGGTTGACCATTTTTTATTTCCATATACAGACAATCATTTTCACAATGCAATGATGGACCATAGTTAACCATGGTTGACCATCATTGATTTTCATATCGAGACAATCTTTGTGAGAACACAACGTTAGACCATGGTTGAACATGGTTGGCTATGATTGACCATGGTTTACCATGATTAATATTATAAATATAATGGATTGATATTATACACCCAAGGGAATAACGAATCAAAGTGATTGATACTAAAACCCCAAGGGATTATGAACCCAACGGAAGAAGATTAAACCCAAGGGACTAATATTATAAACCCAACATATATAAACCCTAAGATAAATTTTATAAACACTAAAGTAAGTATGGTTGACCATGGATAATTTTAATATTGAGACAATCCTTATCACAATGCCATGTTGGACCATGGTTAATTTTCATATCGAGACAATCTTTGTTACAATTTGACATTGGACCATGGTTAAATATGGTTGATTTTCATATTGAGACAATGTCTGTCACACGTAATGTTTAAACATGTTTGACCACAATTCACAATGGTCGACCATGTCTGATTCTATAAAACATGGTTGACCATCATCAACCATGGTTTACCATGGTTGACCATGATTATCCATGATTGTGAATGAGTTTTATATGGAGACAAATTTTGTTATAATGCAAGATCGAACTATGATTGACCACAATTGACCATGGTTTGTTATGGTTGACCGTGGTTGACCGTGATTGATATTATAAACCCAAGTTAATTGTAAACCCAAGGTCTTGATATTATGAACCCAAGGGAAACATAAACCCAAGGCATTAATAACAAAACCCCAAGGGATTATGAACCCAAAATAATAATATTAAACCCAAGTGACTAATATTATAAACCAAACATTGGTAGTCCCTAATATAAACATTCCATACAATAAAATAAACGTGTTTTTTTTCATGGTGAGACAATCCTTGTCACAATGTGACTTTCAACCATGATTAGCCATGGTTGGCTATGATTGACAATGATTAATGAGGATTGATATTATAAACCCAAAGGAATAGTAAACCCAAGAGATTAATATTGAAACCCCAAGGGATTATGAACCCAGGGGAATAATATTAAACTCAAGGGACTAATATTATAAACCCAATGTATATAAACCCTAAGATAAATTTTATAAACACTAAAATAAACATGATTGACCATCATTGATTGTCATATTGAGACAATCCTTATCACAATTCCATGTTTGACCATGGTTGACCACGATTGACACCAGAATAAACCATGCTTGACTCGCGAATAATAAACCCAAGCGATTGATGTTATAAACCCAAAGGAGAAATAAACCAAGTAGATTAATAGTAAAAGCCCAAGGGATTATGAGATGAAGGGAATAATATTAAACCCAAGGGACTAATATTATAAACCAAAGGTATATAAACCTTAAGTGGAGACAATTTTGGTCATAATCTGAGAGCGAACCATCATTGACAATAGTTGACCATGGTTGGTTATTGTTAACCATGGTTGACCATCATTTATATGATAAACCCAAGCTAATAATAAACCCTAAGGATTGATATTATGAACCCAAGGGAAACATAAACCCAAGGGATTATAACTAAAAGCCCAAGGGACTATGAACCCAAGGGAATAATATTAAACCCAAGGGAATAATATTATAAACCAAACATTGGTTAACCCAAATATAAAGATTTCAAACACTAAAATAAACATGGTTTATTTTCATAGTGAAACAATACTTGTCACAATGCAACATTCAACAATGGTTGGCTATGATTGACAATGGTTTACCACGATTGATATTAGAAACCTAAGGGAATAATAAACCCAAGGGATTGGTATTATAAACCCAAGGGATTAATACTAAAACTCCAAGGGGTTATGAAAACATGGGAATAATATGAAACCCAAGGAACTAATATTATAAACGCAACATCTATAACCCCTAATATAAATATTACAAAGTCTAAGTAAACATAATTGAGCATCATTCACTCTCATATTGAGACAATCCTTATCACAATTCGATGTTGGATAGTGGTTGACCATCATTGACATCATAATAAACCATGGTTAACTCGGGAATAATAAACCCAAGCAATTGATATTATAAACCCAAAGGAACAATAAAACCAATGGATTAATACTCAAAACCAAAGGGATTATGAACCTAAGGGAACAATATTAAACCCATGCGACTAATATTATAAACCCAAGGTATATAAACCATAAGTGGAGACAAATTTTGTCATAATGCGAGAGTGGGACTATCATTGACCACAATTGACCATGGTTGGTTATGGATGAGTATGGTTGACCATGATTGATATTATAAATTGAAGTTAATAATAAACCCAAGGGATTGATATTATGAACCTAAGGGAAACATAAAACCAAGGGATTAATATTAAAAACCCAAGGGAATAACATTAGACCCAAGGGACTAATATTATAAATCAAACATTGGTAAACCTAAATATAAATATTACAAACACTAAAATAAACATGGTTTATTTGCATAGTGAGACAATCCTTGTCACAATGTGACATTCAACCATGGTTGGATATGATTGAAAATGGTTGACCATGATTGATATTATAAATCTAAGGGAATAATAAACCCAAGGGAATCATATTATAAACCCGAAGTAATAATAAACCCAAGGGATTAATACTAAATCCCCAAGGGATTATGAACCCGAGGGAATAATATAAAACCGACTCGACTAATATTATAAACCCAACTTATATAAACCCTAAGATAAATATTATAAACACTAAAATAAACATGATTAGCCATAATGTATTGTAATATTGAGAAAATCCTTATCAAATTCCATGTTGAACTAGGGTTGACCATGGTTGACATAATAATAAACCATGGTTGATCGGGGAATAATAAACCAAAGCAATTAATATTATAAACCCAAAGGAACAATAAACCAAAGGGATTAATACTAAAAACCCAAGGGATTATGAACCTAAGGGAATAAAAACTAAAACCCCAAGGGATTGTGAACCCAAGGGAATAGAATTAAACACAAGGGACTAACTTTATAAACCCAACATATATAGAGCCTAAGACAAATTGTATAAAGACTAAATTAAACATGATTGACCATGTTTGATCTTCATATTGAGACAATCGTTTTCATAATGCCATGTTGAATAATGGCTGACCATGGTTAATTTTCATATCGAGACAATTTTTGTAGCAATGCGACATTGCACCATGGTTGATCATGGTTGATTTTCATATCGAGACAATTTTTGTCTCAACATGACGTTCAACCATGTTTGACCATGATTGGCAATGGTTGACCATGCTTGTTTCTATAAACCATGATTGACCATCATCAACCATGCTGACCATGGTTGACCATGATTGTCCGTGATTGTCAATGATTTTGATATGGAGACAAATTTTGTCATAATGTAAGATCAAACCATGATTCACTACAGTTGACCATGGTTGGTTATTCTTGACCATGATTGATATTAGAAACCCAAGTTAATAATAAACCCAGGGGATTGATATTATGAACCGAAGGGAAACGTAAACCCAACGAACTAATACTAAAACCCTAAGGGATTATGAACCCAAGGGAACAATATTAAACCCATTATAAACCCAACATTTGTAAAAACTAATATAAATATTATAAACAAAAAAATAAACATGGGTTATTTTGACAGTGAGATAATCCTAGTTAGAATGCAACATCCAACCATGGTTGACCATGGTTGTCTGTGATTGAAAGTGGATGACTCTTATAGACATATTTGTGAAATGTAACCCCAATCACATATGTCCATAAACAAGGGCTCCTAAGTCCTAAAAAGTTTTGTTTCATGCCGTAAAGGAACATGGTCAGCTGATTACATCATCTCCCAGAAGTGCTCCATAGAAAACTACTCAGAACTCGTTAAAACTAGACCATACAGACTGCTTAGTGCTAAGGGTGTGATGTATCTCACCTGCTCAGTGTAAAAAGTGTGATGCATATTGGAAAGCGCTTCTGTAGGGTGTGATGGCTGAGAGTAGACAAATGGCAGAGATAGTTTGTAAGGTGGATGATCATGGAATCTTCCAGAAACTTCTCCTATGACACTTGCCTCTCTAAATTCGCCCAGGGATGAGTAAGAGATCATCAATCTCCAAGTGGAATCAAGAACTATCAAAGAGAAGACACTAATCAAAATCCCAGAAGCTGACTCACCCCCTTTCAATAATCTATATATGGATCCCACACCAAGAGATCCAGAGGCTGGAATATTGTATTTTGTAAGGAAGTGTTGTTGGTTTCCTGGTGGAATTTCATAGTGTTGGGTGAAGAAGGGCTTTCATGCCGGGAGGATGATGTTGGCTCAGATCAATTGGTTGTAATCCTCTCTTCTACTCTTTTATCAATAAAGCTATTCAAGTTTTCCTCCACATTCTTGTATGTTTGATGATATATGCATCTGTGTGGTCAATATATATCTGGTCCTATATTGATTATGATTGTAGATCTCTGCAATTTGGAGGTATTGTGCTTCTTTGACTTTACAAGTACTCATTGAAGTGGAGTGGTCAAGGAAAGAGTGCCAAAGACCTGTCAGAGAGGAGAAGGAACAAGCAAGGAACCGAGCGAAAGGTCTAGGTTGGTCTTCTTTGCTCCTCTCCTATCTACTTCTCATAAAGGAAAATAAGAGTAACTTTAATCTATTTGTTTCTAAGATAGATGTTGGCATTATGGCATAGTTTTGATGCTATTGCTCTCGTGTTGTCCTTGATGGCAACTCAACTTAGTGATAGATCTCAGTTCAGGCACCCAGAAAGAAGAAAAAGTCATATATGCAGGTTCATCTAGATGAAGACGCGTATACACGTGGGTTATACGTTACAAAAGCACGTATATGTTGGGGAACTTACTTTTCGTCCATGGTGGTTAGTTCTTGGGATTTGAACCTGTTGTTTTGGACCATGGCGTCTCGTTAGATGTGTTGATCCCTAGTTTTTGGGTTCATGGTATTGAAATGTTATGGTTTTGGACCATGGTATTGTGGAAGGCCTAAGACTATAAAAGAGGAAGGAGATCTTGTGGCAAACGATTATCTGAATTATTATTGAATATTTGATAAAGGGCTAGAGCTGGTATATTGGTAATTGGGTTATGATGTAGATCTGGATCTGAATGAAGGAGGAACCTTAGAGCAAAAGGGATGAGTTCTATTCATGGGTCATAATCATTAAGATTCAATGATAGTATCTTTGTATGATTATGATCTGCTAGATGTGGCGCTTGCTTGATCTATAAGTTTGATAATTTGGGTTAATTAGTGATTAAATATCTGAAAGAGTGAATTATCCTTTATAGATCTGTACGCAGGTTCAGTTAAGTGAAGGTGCGTATACACGCAGGTTCAGTAAAGTCAAGACGCGTATACGCAGGTTGTTCCATACGCAAAAGTGTATGCATGGAGGTTTCAGGTTGATAAATTAGCGTATATGTTTTAAACTGTGATCTTGTTGCTTCTATTTATTGCTGCAATGTTCTGGGTTCAGATTTTGGTGTGTGGTTTCTGGTACTGTGTTTTGGGTACAACTGTCAAAGAAGTATCCACTAGTTTCAGATCTAATTGGTGAAAGGAGATTGGTTGATGGAGAAATTTTTGATGATTGATTGATGTTCATGGATCCAGTCTCAAAATTTATGAAACGTGGTCCCTGGAAGAAAGAGAAGGTTATAGCCTTCTATAGGCCAGCACCTACGTACTAGTATCTTGGCTAGTGCAAGAGTTAAGGGGGTTGTAGCTCCCTTCCAGGAGAAGCTGGAGAACGACAGAGAATAGTAGTTCTCTGCGGGTTGCATCCTACGTAATGGTAAAGGTCGGCACCAGTACATTGTAAAAAGAAGTTTCTAATTAAAGAAAGATAGAGACGAATTGCAGCAGGTGGTTTTCACCCACATTGGGTTTCCACCTTATATCTTGTGTTCTTATGTGTGATTGTCAATCTACTCTGCTTTACTGTCTCTGGTTACTTGTTATTTGATTCTGCATCACAGATTAACTTTCATCATCAGAAAGATTAAGTAAATTAAAAGTCTGCTTTCTATGCGCAAGTTTCCTGCTACATAGTTGTTTATATACGCGGGTTTAACTAACTGAAGTAGCGTATATCATCTGTTTTGAAAAGAGAATATTTGACTTGATAATACTGATTCACTCACCCTCTCAGTATTATTTCCAACAATAGCTAACCATCTTAGTGGGACTAGCAGTTCTACATAGACACTAGATTTCTAGCCTTCGGATCATTGGGATGAGGTATCCATATATAGATGATTGAAACGAGGTGAGTCAGCTTTTGGGATTTTGATTAGTTTCTTCTCTCTAATAGTTCTTGATTCCACTTGGAGATTGATGATCTCTTACTCATCCCTGGGTGGGTTCAGAGAGGCAAGTGTCACAGGAGAAGTTTCTGGAAGATTCCATGATCATCCACCTTGCAAACTATCTCTACCATTTGTCTACTCTCACCCATCGTACACTACATAAGGGCTTTCTACTATGGATCACACTTTTTACACTGAGCAGGTGAGATGCATTGCACCCTTAGCACTTGGCAGTCTATATGGTCTAGTTTTGACTAGTTCTGATCATTTTTTTGTGGAGAACTTCTGTGAGATGATGTAATCAGCTGGCCTTGTTCCTTTAGCACATGAAGCAACACTTTTAGGGACATAGAAGCCCTTGGTTTATGGACATACGTGATTGGGGTTGTAGTTCCCAAATATGTCTATAACAATGACCATGTTCATATTATAAACCTAATAGAACAATAAAATTAAGGGATTGCTATGATAAAGCCAAAGGAATAATAAACCAAAGGTATTAATACTAAAACCCTAACGGATTATGAATCGAAGGAAATAATATTCAACCCAAGAGACTAATATTATAAACCCAACGTATATAAACCCTAAGATAAATATTATAAACACTAGACTATACATGGTTGACCATCATTTACTGTCATATTCAGATAATCCTTATCATAATTCCATGTTGGACCATGGTTGACCATGGTTGGTTATGGTTGATCATGATTGATTTTATAAACCCAAGTTGATAACAAACCCAAGGGATTTATATTATGAACCCATGGGAAGCATAAGCCCAAGGGATTAACACTAAAACCCCAAGGGACTATGAAACCAAGGGAATAATATTAAACCTAAGGCACTAACATTATAAACCCAACATTGGTAAACCCAAATATAAATATTACAAACACTAAAATAAACATCGTTTACTTTCATGGTGAGACAATCCTTGTCACAATGCGATATTCAACCATGGTTGGCTATGATTGACAATTGATGACAATGATTGATATTATAAACCTAAATGAATAATAAACCCAAGGTATTATTATTATAAGCTAAAAGGAATAATAAACCCAAGTGATTAATACTAAAACCCCAAGGGACTATGAACCCAAGGGAATAGTATTAAACCTAAGAGACTAATATTATAAACCCAACATATATAAACCCTAAGATAAATATTATAAACACTAAAATAAACATGATTGACCATAATTTATTTTCATATTAAGAAAATCCTTATCATAATCTAATGTGAACGATGGTTGACCAGCGAATAATAAGCCCAAACGATTGATATTATAAACCCAAAGGAACTGTAAACCTAAGGGATTATACCTAAAACCCAAGGGATTATGAACCTAGGTGAATAATATTAAACCAAAGGGACTAATATTATAAACCCAAGGTATATAAACCCCAACTGGAGACAATTTTTTTTATAATATGAGATCAGACCATGACTGACGATCGTTGACCATGGTTGACCATGATTGATATTAAAACCCAAGTTAATAATAAAGCTAAGGGATAGATATTATGAACCTAAGGGAAACATAAATCCAATGGATTAATACTAAATGACAAGGTTATCAACCAAAGGGAATAATATTAAACCAATGGACAAATATTATAAACGCAACATTGGTAAACCCAAATATAAATATTACAACTAAAATAGACATGGTTTACTTTCATGTTGACACAATTCTTGTCACAGTGCGACATTCAACCATGGTTGTTTATGATTGACAATGCCTAACCATGATTGATATTATAAACCTAAGGGAACAATAAGCCCAAGGGATTGATATTATAAACCCAAAGGAATAATAATCCCAAAGGACTAATACTAAAACCCCAAGGGATTATGAAACCAAGGGAATAATATTAAACCCAAGGGACTAAACCCAACATATATAAACCCTAAGAGAAATATTATAAACACTAAACTAAATATGATTGACGATCATTGATTTTCATATTGAGACAATACTTATGACAATTCCATGTTGGACCATGGTTGACCATTGTTGACCTCATAACAACCCATGTTTGACTGGGGAATAAGAAACCCAAGGGACTAATATTTTAAACCCAAGATATAAAAACCCTAACATAAATATTAAAAATACAAAAATAAACATGGTTGAATTAATAAACCCTAGGAATTAATATTTTAAACTCAAGGGATGAATAAACCAAAGGTATTATGAATATTATAAACCAATGGAACTAATAAACCCAACCGTTTAATATTATAAGAGATTACAAAGTGTAGGATTAATATTATAAACCTTGTGATTATAAACCCTAAATCCCAAACTAAATATTATAAAGGAAAATATTAAGCCATAATTTATTCAATGTTGCAATATGACATTGAATCAATTGCAATGTAATGTATCATTGTTATAATGATTTTCATGTTGCTTGATGCTTGTCACACGACAACCTTGCTTGTCACATTGCAATGTTGTTTGTCCCTTGGTTGACCACGGTTGATCATGGTTGAACACGGTTGATCATGTTTGACATTGACTAATGAGACTTAACCATGACTCACCATGTCCTACCATGGTTGATCATATTCAACCAATGTGGAGCTTGGAATTTTCTAGGTTTGCTTTGGTTGAGAAAGGATGCACATGGTTATGACTATGGTTGACCAAAGATAACCACAAGACCGTGACTATGGTTGTGACTATGGTTGACCAAAGATCACCATGAATGACCATGTTTAACCAAGCTTTTCCATGGTTGAACATG
Source organism: Pinus taeda (assembly GCA_000404065.3). Classification (NCBI taxonomy): domain Eukaryota; kingdom Viridiplantae; phylum Streptophyta; class Pinopsida; order Pinales; family Pinaceae; genus Pinus; species Pinus taeda. The sequence continues at coordinate 114,760 of APFE030887424.1, read as the reverse complement.
ATTGGACGTGGTTTGACATATTTGGGCATTGTCGAAAATAATTTTCTATGATAGAATATGTTTGTCCATTTTTACAATGGTTGACCATGTTCAATCATACATATCTTAGTTTACCATGTTTGACCATTAGGGATGCGTAAAATAATAGGTTTCGTGGGTTGAAAGGGATGAGCATTGTTGGTGAAGGTTAATCATGGTTGACTATAACTAACAAAGTGTGTACATCGTTGAGTATGAGTGACAATGAGTGATAATGATATTAAAAATATTAATTTTAATATCATTGATAATTTTTAAATAACGTTAACTACTATTAATAATATAATATTAGTAAATAATTTATATTTAAATTTTATTAATTACTTTATTATTTATTTATTAATATTAATATTAATATTAAATCTATTTATATCAACCATGTTAATGTGTTTAATAATATTGATATTGTTAATTAAATATTATTAATATCTATATTATAATTTAAACGTATTTATAATATTAATTATTATGTTTAATAATTATTAAATGTTATCCATTTTTAAAAATTTATTATGATTAATAAATATTATTTTATATTATTTGAATGTATTTCATTATAATAAGCTGTGATGATTCTGCATGGGGCAGTTGAGTGGCAATGGCTACGGAAGAAGTCTCACCAAAACTGGAGATCTTGGTTCGATTCTGAGCTACCGTCCCTGGTGAAATGGGGTGGAATAACACACATGTAAAAACTCGAAAATGAGAGCTCCTACCAAGCTTACAAAACAAAATTGTTATGATGATAATCAATATTAATGTTTTAAATGATTAATATTAATGTTATATAATAATTTATATTGATTTAATAATATTTGAAGATGGTTATGATTAACCATAGTTGAGTTAGGGTTGTGAAGGTTGAACATTATTGACCATCGTTTGATATATTTCAGCATATTAATCATATTTTTCTATCATAGAATATGTTTGTCTAATTTTTCAATGTCTGACAAGGTTAAACCACAGAGAGCTTGGTGACCATGTTTGGCCATTCTAACATTAGTTGATCCTAATTACACAATATTATTACTAATAATAATACTATTATTAGTAAATTTTTTTTATTAATAATTATTACACAATGAATGTTATTAATATTATTTATCAAAACTAATGTTAATTCTACTTATATTGAAAATGTTAATGTGCATAATAATATTAGTATTATTAATTAATATATTAATTATGTATTACATTTAAATATACTAATACATATTATTATTATTATGTTATAATAAATACTATAAATTTTAATAAATTCTTTTAAAAATAAATTAAGATTAATAACATTAACAATATTGTTTTTAGACATTATGAGCATTATCTCCAGCCTCACAAAACTAACATTATTGAGCATCGGGTTTACAATGAGGAAATAGTATTAAATGTTAAGTATATCATTAATACTATCATTAATAATTTTTAAATATCAAATTAATATCATAATAAAAATTATTAGTATATTAATTTTATATATTTGTATTTTTTTATTTTACTATGAGGATTATTAATTAATTATTTATTGCAAATTTATTAGTAATTTTAATATATTATGTTAATAATATTAAATTACTAATAATTTTAAAAAATAATTAAGATTAATAACATTAATAATATTGTTTTCTCGAGATGATGGGCCACTTTTGGTAGTCTTGTACGCGGGATAGAGAATAGAGGAAGCCTGAAGCCACTCGAATCTTATCAGAGAGGCGAGAAGCATAGAGACAAAAAGGGGTAAGGGGAATCGTAGGAAGGTGGGACTGACAGAGAAATGACAGATGCGGTGAGAAGACGATAGATCCCCTCCTATAAAAATGTAATGCCAGGTGAGACCAGCAAAAATGGGATGTACAAAGGTGCCAACAGAAGTAACAAGGACATCCCAATCATGGGAGCTCGCTCGCAAGCGGGGCTAGGAAGCAGATGCTTTCCTAGAGCAACGAAAAAACTCAGGTATGTAATACTTAACAATAATCTGGAAGAATATAGAGGATACATGAAATATCATGCTTTGATCTGTAAGCTTGTGGGGACTTGGTCATCTGAGAAGGATTTAGCCAAATGGCTACAACAGAGATGGAAGTCCAAGGGACACATAGACCTAAAACTAGGAGCAAAGAGTTTTTTTAAAGTCATTTTTGCTAACTTGGAAGATAAGGAGAGAATCTTTGAGGGGGGACCCTATTTCCTGAATAATGTTGGTCTATTTGTGATGCACTCGGAGGAATGTTATAATTGAGACAAGGAAAAAATGCTAGTGGTGCCTATCTGGGTCAGACTGTTTAGACTCCCAATCGAGTTCTGGGATCTAGAGATTCTAGAAGGGATAGCAAACACTATTGGGGCATTCGTTAAAGTGGCGGGGACCACCAAAAGGGGAAAATACACATCCTATGCCAGGCTCTGTGTATACATGAATATCACAAAACCACTACCGGAGTATATCGAAGTAGAGTACCATGATGAGATCTGGTAGCAACGAGTGGCTTATGAGCATATCCCATTTCGATGTCAAAGATGCCACGAATATGGTCATCTCTTTCAACAATGTCCCCTGAATGCATCTAGAGAGGTAGCAGAACAGGGGAAGGAGGAACAGAAGGAGATAGAGGCAAATAGGGAGGATGATGAAGGTTTCACAGAAGTGCTTACGAGAAGGAAATCTCAAAAAGGGTCAGTCCCTCTAAAATCATCTGTCAAAACAGTAACCAGAGAAAACCAAAACAAGTTTTGAATACTACAGGAGGAGGAAATGGAATTAGAGAAGGAAGTCAGTGAAGAGGAACCAGAGGAACCTATAAAAAGAGATGTAGGAAAAGAAACGACGGAAACAATCGTAGAACAAGAGAAGGAAGGAGGAAATTTGGGAACCCCCCAAGAGTTATCTGAAATGGAGATAGGTCCATAAAAGGACAAAGGAAGCGAATAAGAACAAGTAATTAATAGACTTCTACAAGAATGCCATCATCTGGATGAAAGATGCATACAAGAAGAAAGAAAGCGATTATACAAGGAAATGTTCCAAAAATCCAAGGAGAAAGGAAGAGAAGTTGTGGAAAATCAACTAGAACAGCTAGGAATGCAAGGAGGACAAGGCATGGAAGCAGGAAACACCGGTAAAGCAAGGAGTAAAAGAGGAAGAATACCTATGAACGAAACCATCCAAATGGTTGGAGAAATTCTAGTCAACTCGAGACAAGTCATACCTCTATCAGAGGTATACCAACAACCACATAAATTGTTAAAATGTTAATTACAACATGGAATGCTAGAGGGTTAAATCGTAAGGGAAAGCAAAGATATGTGAAGGAAAGATTGAAAAGGGACAAACCCAGTGTAATGATTATTCAGGAAAACAAAATATGTGAACATAAATTGAAAGAAATAATGCCGAAATTTTAGCCTCATTATGAAATAATGAGACACGATGCTATAGGTAGTGTAGGGGGCCTAGCAATTCTATGGAACATAGAGGAAGCTCAATTCGAAAATTGGGTAAGTTTTCCTCGAATTCTCTCAGGAAAATTTAGGAATATAGGTTCTCGAGAATGGGTCCTTCTCACTGGAGTATACAGCCCCCATTTAAGGGGAGAACGTAGAAGCTTCATTCAATAGGTAGGAACAATCCGAAGTATATTCCGATATTTACCATGGATAATATGAGATGACTTTAACATGATCACATCCCTAGAGGAAAAACGAGGAGGTCTGAGAAGAACAGATTCAGACATGGAAGCCTTTGGCGATATGATATCAGAACAAAGGCTCGTGGACATATCTACTACAAATGGGATATACACATGAAATAACAGAAGAGGAGGTATAAACCAAATCACTTCAAGACTCGACAGATTCCTACTATCTAAACAAGTAATAAGCAAGGACATATTTTTTGAAGCAATGATCTTACCTGGAATGGGTTTAGATCACTGGCTAATTAGACCAGAAATTGACATTAAGGCTTGTCCAAAAAAACACCCCTTCACGTTTGAATCTTTTTGGCTTAGGGATTAGAAATTCATGAAAAAAGTGGAGGAGTGGTGGAACTAGAGCGAGCAAAAAGGTAGAAGCAGAATGCAGACCTTCCAATTAAAATTAAAAGAGCTTAAGAAGAAAAATTAAAAAATGGAACCGGGAAAAATTTGGGAATATATTTAAAGACCAATAGCTATTAGACCAGAAAATGACAATCCTACAACAAGAAATAATCCCAAAAGGTAGAAGTGAGGAAAGATCCGAGAAGAACGGATATTAATAAGCCAAATAGAAGAAAGAAGAAACTAGGAGGAGATTCTATGGAAACAAAAATCAAGAGTGAACTCGCATAGAGAAGGAGAAAGAAATACAAAATTCTTCCATCAAGCCATGATCCAACACAAACAAATAAATCGAATTGTTTCCATCACAAATGAAGAAGGAAGTCGCCTAACCCAACATAAGGAAATGGAGCAGAATCTAGTAGATCACATCAAAAACCTCCTTATAGAGCCCCAGGTGAATAGATGATCAGCTATAGGATGGATTTGTAATGAAATCCCTGAACTGATTACTAGAGATCAAAACCTAGCTCTTATGAGAGCTGCAACCCTAGAGGAAGTGGAAGAGATTGTGAAAGGGATGAAGAATAATAAAGCTCTAAGACTAGATAGATTCACTATGGAATTCTATGAAGAAGGCTAGAAATTCTTAGGGCAAGACATTTTGGAGGTGTTAGAAGAATCGCGCAAAAATCAGAAGGTATGTACTTGTTTTAACTCAACCCTCTTGTCTCTTATTCCCAAAAATTCTAGCCCTAATACTGCCCAGGGCTTTAGACCAATTTCTCTATGTAATGTAATTTACAAGATTATTGCCACATTGATAGCCAAGAGACTAAAGTCAATTTTGTCAAGTATTATCTCTCCAGAACAAACTGGGTTTGTGGGAGGAAGACAAATACTTGATGGCCTAGTAGTATCTCAACAGGTGGTGCACTCCTTGAAAACCAAAAAGAAAGCGAGAATGATGATTAAAATGGATCTCTCAAAGGCATATGACCGTCTGAACTGGGACTATCTTAAATCAGTTCTAGCGGCATTTGGTTTTAACAATAGATGGATACAGTGGGTGCAAGATATGGTTGCTACCCAAATTTCTCCATCCTCCTAAATGGGACGCCAACTTCAATGTTCAATGCCACAAGAGAGCTAAGGCAAGGGTATCTTTTGTCCCCTTTCTTGTTTATCATAGCAGTAGAAGGACTTGACAGATATATCAAGATAGATCTGAGAGAAAGGAAAATTGAAGGGTTAAGACTATGGGGTAACAACCTTCCGATCACCCACCAGCAATTTGTAGATGATATCATGCTTTTCTTCACAGTCTCTTTAAGAGAAGTAAAAAGAATGAAAAAGATTCTTGACCTTTTCACGGAAGCTTCAGGTACTCAAATTAACAAGGATAAATCTTGCACATTCTTCTTCAACACATAGGGCAATGTTAAATCCTTCTTGACCAGAATATTGGGCTTTCCCTTTGGAGATTTACCAAGAAACTATTTGGGGATACAACTAGCCCTAAATCTGCTCAAGATGGCAAACTCACACCACACAATAGAAAAGCTCAAGAATAGATTGGCAATTGGTCCTTCCGAACATTGAACATAACAGGAAGAACAACGCTTCTCAGATCAGTCTTACAAGCAATTCCCATCTACTTCCTGCCAGCAACGGCAGTTCCAAAAGGGGCATGCACAGAAATGGTAGAGATATTCAAAAAATTCATGTGGGGAGTACCACAACAATAGAAGAAATGGCCCCTAATATCATGGAAATGCCTGAAAAAAAATAAAGCAAAAGGGGGATTAGGGCTAAGAGACCGCTACATCATGAATCAAGTAATGGGAGCAAAACTATGGTGGAGATGGATGAAGGGAGGAGGAGACCTATGGAAAAGAATCTGGACACAAAAATACAACATGCACACTAAAATTAAAGACCTCCTAAGACTGGAAGAAACTCCAAGGGGCTCTACAATATGGAACCTGGCCAATCAAAACAGAGACATGATCTCCAAACATGCATTCTGGGAAATCTGGAATGGGAAATCAACTAAATTCTGGGATGAAGCTTGGCAGTAGAGAGAAAAATTGAAGGAAATGGAGGGCCTCAAATATACATGTTAGAGAGCTAAGGAGGGAGGACTAAATAATGTAAAAGATTATTGGCATGAAGGAAGACACGAGGAAACCTAGAGAACTTGGAAAGATTCAGAAGTGTGGGATAGAAACATAGATATCAAACAAAGAGAGCTATATACAACACAAATGAAGTCGAGGAGAATAATCATTAGAAGAAGTCTAGATATATTAAGATGGGGTAAATCTACGACATGAACCTTCACAATTAAAGAAGCCTACCATCTAACTACGGAGCAAGGGCAAGATGAAAATGATTCCATATGGAAACAAAGATGGCAAGGTCACTGGTGGCCAAAGGTAACCATGTTCTTATGGTTGGTAGGGAAGAGTTGTATCCTGACATGGCACCAGATTCAGAAGCGTGGAATCCGTGGACCGCCTAGACGTTCTTTATGCAAGTAAGCCTAGGAAACCTAGGAACATGTCCTAAACTCATGTCCTTTCGCCCAGCAGCAATGGGATGAAATCAATAAGCTATTTGGGAAGACAAATAGAGATCCTCAAAGCATAAAAGAGACTATTAATCAATGGGGACGAGGCTAGTTCCTAAGCTCGGTCGTTAGAAGGGCCTAGAGTTTAATGATGGGTTTAAATATATGGATGATATGGAAAGAGAGAAATCGAAGGATATTTCAAGATAAAGAAATGGCACCTGAACTGATCTAGAAAAGAACCCAAAGCCACATAAGGGAAACAATCTTAATGGAAAACGGGAATCAAGAAGATTTGGAACTAACTCTAGAGGAAGGCAAGATCTAGGCATACCTCAACTTAGAACAAGGAATGGTTCATCCCCAGAAAGAGAAAGATCCAGTAATTATTTTCAATAGCCTTGCCAATTTTAGACACCCTCAAGATGGCTTCATCAAACTGAACTTCGATGGTGCCTCTAAAGGAAATCCAGGGCCAGGAGGAATCAGAGGCATCTTCAGGGATCATCAAGGGAGGACAAGATGGGTGTATGTAGATCATGGGGGTATTATGAGCAACAACGAAGCATAATTGACGACAATTCACCAAGGATTAAGCATACCGATCAGAAATGGATACAATAATCTGGAAATAGAGGAGGACTCGGAGAGAGTCATAGAGATGCTTGGAAAGTTAGATAATGGAAAGGACTGGGAAAAAGTAGCACAGAGCTGGAGGACAACAGGCCTAATTCAGGACATGGAAACGATCATGAAAATAATCGACTATAAGATTATCAATCATATTGGAAGGGATGGGAATAAGGCTGTGAACTTCCTTGCTAATTGGGGATGCAATGAACAAGGGGGTAAGGTTGATAGTATATGGCTGATTCATACAGAAGATCAAAGGTGGGAGCCCCTTAAAGCAATCATTACCCATGACAATAATGTAGAGATGATCTCAAGGTAATAGTCACAAGTGCCCCCTAATCGGGGTGAGAGCTGGGGAGATTATGTGGGAACAGATCGTGGAGAGGAATGGATGGTAGTGCCAACCTCCAAACATTTCCATAATAAAACAGGATGTGGGGGCAACATGAAGATGGGATAATGCTCCAAGGAGTAGAGCTGACATGGGAATGGGGGGAGAAAGAGCAGAAATTAGTGGCGATAGAATGATGAGAGGTAGGACAGAGGATAGAAGGCAAATAAGAGAGGTGAAGGTAGTAATGGTGGTCGTTAAGCAGTGAAGGAGGAAGACAGCGGGAGCGCAAGACGAGCTGGTTTCATCTGAGGTGATGCAAAGGTCCGGGTATGTTCTTGTAAAGGAAAATCCTGTAATTCTCTTAACCTTAGGTAGTCTGATGGAAGACGAGGAAGAGATAGGAGTAGCAGAGAGAGGGAGAAGTATGCCAGAGGGGGAAACATCCTTTAGAGCTCGTACTAAGGAAGCGGAAGGTGGTTCGAAGTAAAATTCAGAGGAAGGGCATAGAATGGGAAGAAGTCAGCAAAATCATGGCAAAGACCTAGTTGGTTTCTGTAAGGGCTGTGACAAGGGACAGCCGGAGGAGGACAAAGAAATAATCTGGTAAATGGAGAAGGCTATAAAAAGTAACTAATTTTCAGGGTTAAGGGAAGGAAAGACTGAGAGTAGCCCAACCAGTGGGAGAAATTGGAAAGGGGAGGGCCAATTCTGCGGAAGGGGAACTTAGGAAATGGGAACGAAGGCAATGGCAGAGCATCTAACCTTTGTTTTTGGCAATGATAAATAGGGGACTATAAGCAGCAAAATGGCATGGCCAGGATGAGGAAGGGGGCGTGGTGGAAGAGGCCGGTCTAACCAGCCTGGTGTCAATGACACAACAACCTCAACGTCAGTCCCTCAAAGATGCAGCCATAGAACTATGAGGAAAACCGTCCAGAGGCAACAAGGGCGTACCGAGAAGGCACAAACAAGGACATCTGCAGACTCATCAAGGAACTGGAAGAAAACGTAATGGAAGAGGACTCGAAGCTAGAAATGGAAGAGTGGGGAGACCTAATTCCAGACCCGGGTAACACCAGGGGATGAATGACTTTATATAAATAGGTCTTGCACATTCATTGGGTGTTGAAACGCCTACTAGCCAAGGCACTGGGGCAAGTTGCAAGATAAATGGCGGAACTGGCCCAAGGCATGCCTAATATGAAGAAAGAAATAAACAACCTTCAAATCACAATGATCATGCATGATAGTAAGCTGGATGAAATCCAACAATAGTTGAAGCAGCTTAGTCCAGCACAGAGGGCAGCGGTGGTACCAACCGAGAGGGGGCGAGAAAGACATTTTAACTTGTGCAGTTGTTTAGCATGTTGGATTTCTAAGGATTGTTTTTCATCCTTTTGCCTATTTTCATTACTACGAGATATATGCTTAATATTTTCTGCTGTGAAGTTTATTTAGCATGAATTGATAGACTTATTCATTTTTTTTACTGGATAACTTATATTAATTTGAGGTGGCCAATAGACTCAGTTTCCCATTTGGGCTAGTTTAGGCCACAAAAATGATGTATATGGCATAACCTGGATTTATATGAATAGAAATAGCAAGTCACTACCTCAACTTACAAAAAAAATATTGTAATCTAGACATTTTGTGCATTATTTTCTAGCTAACAGAGCTTGCACATCATTGATCATGGGTGACAGTGAATGATAACAATATTAAAAATGTTAATGTTAATATCATTAATATTATCATTAAAAATTTATTTAAATATAATAATTAATATTAATAATATAGTTATTAGTATATAATTTGTATATTTAAATTTTTATTATTTACTTTATTATTTATTTATGAATATTAATATTAATATTAATATTAAATCTATTTATATCAACAATGCTAATGTGTTTAATAATATTGATATTTCTAATTAAATATTATTAATATCTATATTATAATTGAAATGTTATTCGAACTCAAGCTCGTGTGATCCATAACTTGTTAATTCATGAGAATTTTCGGAAAAAATCACATAGAGAGTATTTGGTCCACGTGTTTCTTACCGGGCAGTGTGGTTCATCCTCAGGACAACATGAAAAGACAGATCTGAGAGGAAGTTTAAATAAGAAGCTAGGTCAACCTAAGGGTCTCAAGAAAAAATGCCTATATTTGACTAGGGAGGGAAAATAATATTTAAAACCAGCTAAACTACGATATAAGACTAAACCGTTGTATAAGACGACGGAAGGGGATCACTTTAAATTGTTTAGATAATTAATAAATAATAATTTAATTTATTTACATAAGTATTTAATATATTAATTAACTTATTCATTCCTTATTTATTAATTGATATTATATATTTATTTATTTGATTAATCGATTAGGAAAAATTGAGTAAAATAAAAGTAAAAATATATAAATAACTAAATAAGTAAACTAAACTAAATAAAAATATAAATTAATAAATAATAAATGGATAAATAAATAAACATATATAAAAATAAAAATAAAAAGTGAGGATGTTCTCTAAAGCATAAAAATAAATAAAAATAAAAAAGAATGAAATAAAATTATAACAAATTATAAATTATATAATATATAATATATATATATATAATTATATATATATATATATATATATAATATATATAATATATATATAACTAAAAATAAAAATAAAAAATATACATTGAGAATTATTTAAAAATATATAAATAAAAAGAGGGTGTTCTAAAAAAAAATTAATAATCATAATCGCTAAAAATCAATAAATCATAACGATAATGTTAATAGTGATAATAATATTAGTAATAAACGAAATTGATCACAAATACATAATATAACTAAAAACCAATAAAATAAATAAAAAGAGAGGGGCAATCCTCTATAGAGAATAAAAAAAATGATGAAACAAACAAAGAAAGGGAAAAAGAGCTTAGAAACAGAGGAGAAAGAATAAGAGGAGAGGCTGACAATCGAACAACTACTAATTTTCGATCTGTCATCCCTATTAATTCTATTAGAGAATTACTCAATTTGAATGGCTTCCATAAACTTACGGTGATGAAAATGAGAAATTTTTGCGATGACCTTAGCCTCTTCAATGCATTTGTGATGCTTGGTCTTCACTCAATTTTCGACTAAAGCCGAGGATTTGGTTGATGAGATGAGATCTCGTGGTTTAACCAAAATCCAAATTCCCAATTAATTAGAACCGGAGGCCTGTGGTTATGCCCACAATGACTAATTGGAAGCGGTTTTATGCATGAAGTCTTTAGCGTTAATATCAAAACAGCGCATGACACATAAAATCCTTCTCCCGTTTCTTGCACTTAGCACGCGTCAACAATGCCAGAAAATTTTGTATTGCAGAGCATCATTCACATTTTCCTTCAGACATGGAAGAGCACCCTCTGCGACACTGAATTGAAGCAATGATGAGAAATCATTGGGGTCATCCTAAGTAGACAGTGCGTGCAGCAATCATTTTCATAACCCAGCCTTAAACTTGTTTGGTGTGTGCGGCCAACAACGGATACAATTAAGGAATACAGGACTTCTATCAGTTACTCGTCCTGAACGCGCAATAACAATAAACTACCACAGATCTACAATAAATCTACTATGTGAATAGCCGCACACACAGCAATTATGAACACGCACATGCAGTCTTGTGGCTTAACAATAGAGAGAATATATATATGGGCCGCACAGAAATTATAATACACAGTGAAATCTTCCGCCATACACAGAAACGCCATTAACACAACACACATACATTATAATATGAATAACACAACATGGTTACAGCTAAGGCATTTCAGCCTTAGAAACGAGCTCACGCTCGGTCACATCTTGCTCACTAACATAACTGATTTCTCACACCCTATCACACTACATTTATAAGATACATTGGAAGGATCGATCAAATCTTCTTCTAGTTATTTTTTACAATGAAAGCTCTCCAAAAGCGTGCATGGTTGTTATCAATAGCAAGTCTCCTCAAAACATCTCTGCCTTAAAGCTACTTTAATTCTGCTTTTCTGCTTTAAAACAGGCTTTTCTTTGTTTTGATCCTCTGGTCCACTTTTGCTTGCTTTGTTGCTAAGTGATCCCGCATCAGACTCCTGAGGCACAAAAATTTATGACCTCCTTGTCATATGCTTCTGGTATTCGTAATATCTTTAACTTGTGAGCTGCAATCAACCTCTGCAACAGCAAGTCCTCCTTGTTGCCTCTTACCCCACCAAGCTCTCCTCTCGACTTGGTATTTTGGTAACCGCTCTAGGCTATTGCAATCTTCCCACCTTCCTCTGCTGCCATCTACACAAAAGCAAGACCATAAACTCTCCATCTTTAACACAATTGTACCTCTTTCCACTGAATCTTACTGCTCTGATACCAAAATGATGAGATGAGATCTTGTGGTTTAACCAAAATCCCAATTCCCAATTAATTAGAACCTGAGGCCTGTGGTTTTGCCCACAAAGACTAATCGGAAGCGGTTTTAGGCATGAAGTCTTTAGCGTTAATATCAAAACAACGCATGACACATACAATCCTTCTCCTGTTTCTTGCACTTACCACGCGTCAACAATGCCAGAAAATTTTGTATTGCAGAGCATCATTCACATTTTCCTTCAAACACGGAAGAGCACCCTCTGCGACACTGAATTGAAGCAAATATGAGAAATCATTGGGGTCATCCTAGGTAGACAATGCGTGCAACAATCATTTTCATAACCCAACCTCAAACTTGTTTGGTGTGCGCAGCCAACAACAGATACAATTAAGGAATACAGGACTTCTATCAGTTCATCGTCCTGAACGCGCAGTAACAGTAAACTACCACAGATCTACAATAAATCTACTATGTGAATAGCCACACACATAGCAATTATGAACACGCACATGCAATGTTGTGGCTTAACAATACAGACGATATATATATGGGCCGCACATAAATTATAATACACAGTGAAATCTTCCGCCATACATAGAAACGCCATTAACACAACACACATACATTATAATATGAATAACACAGAATGGTTACATCTAAGGCATTTCAGCCTTAGAAACGAGCTCACGCTCGGTCACATCTTGCTCACTAACATAATCGATTTCTCACACCCTATCACACTAATTTATAAGATACATTGGAAGGATCGATCAGATCTTCTTCTAGTTCTATTTTTACAATGAAAGCTCTCCAAAAGCGTGCATGGTTGTTATCAATAGCAAGTCTCCTCAAAACATCTCCGCCTTAAAGCTACTTTAATTCTGCTTTTCTGCTTTAAAACAGGCTTTTCTTTGTTCTGATCCTCTGGTCCACTTTTGCTTGCTTTGTTATTGAGTGCTCCCGCATCATTGGTCCTCCCATGTTTGATATCAACAACATGTTCCTTAATCCTTTCATTAATAGATCGACCTATTTCTCCCATATATGAGGTCCCACACGAACATGGGATGACACAACAGCTTTCAAATACAAAGGGTTCACTAGGTATTTAACCAACTTTAGGGAGCTTCTAATGATGTTGAGGGGTCTAAAGGTTAAGGGAACATTGTGTTTCTTCAAGATTCTCAAAATCTTGTTTGTCCTCCGTTGGATAAAAGGGAGGAAAACTCCTGAATGTCGATAAAATGTGTCAACCTTAACCTTAGGACCCTTACTAGCTTTGAGGAAAGCTTTAACACACTGTTGCCTACTATAATCATTCTGGAAAAAAACATTAAGGATATGGGACTTTTCCTTATAAAGGTGGTCTTCATGTGAAATCCATAAAGCACGGATGGCTAATGTGTTCACAACACCTATTTTTATTATAGGAAAATTGTGGGAACTTGCATGAAGATACTGCTCAGTATGAGTCTTTTTTCAATACATGTGATGGCAAAAGGAACCATCAGCCTTTCTAGAAATGAGGACATCAAGGAATGTAAGGCGACCATCCACTTCTCATTCCATGGTGAACTTTATCAATTTAGAATGATTATTAAGATGCTCGAAAAATTTAACTTATCATGGCCATGCTGCCAAATGGAGTACGTATCATCAAGAAATATTTTCCAAAGTTTAGGTTTAAAAACAATGAAGGATAAGGCTTTGGATTCAAAGTTTTCCATGGATAGGTTTGCAACGATAGGGGATAGCAAGGAACCCATGGCCACCCCACAGGTTTGTTCATAGAACTCACCTTCAAAACAAAAAATGTAGAAGTGAGGCAAATCTTAGCTAATGTAGTAGTGTTGGGATTAGTAATGTGAAATACATCAAGAGTTGTTCATAGAAGACCTTAAATCAAAATCCTTCTCTGCCGTTGTTTTTAAACCTAATCTTTCGAAACGATTTTTGATGATACTTGCTCCATTTGGTAGCATGGGCCTCATAACTTACATAATTTTTTTGAGCCTCTTAATAATGAGTCTAAATCCATAAAGTTCACCATAGAACGAGAAGTAGATGGTTGCCTTTCGTTCCTTGATGTACTCATTTCTAGAAAGACTGATGGTTGTTTTTCCCATCAGGTATATCGAAAAAAGACTCATATGGAGGAGTATCATCATGCAAGTTCCCACCATTTTCCTGCTTCGAAAATGATGCAGGGCAGACCGGCAAATACCCAGGATCTTCAGTCTGCTAACTATCACTCACTGGCAATCTCAATATTTAACATTTGAATGCGGTAGCTTTTCAAAATAATCAAACTCACAATCTTTATACTATTAACCTTCAACTCTGTACTGAGTGCTACAACTCAACACTTTATATTTCATTGAAGTCAAAAGCCTCCTTTTAACAAAAGTAAGGCTCAAACAAAATTACGGTGTAGCGCATATCATATCAAAATTATGATAATTTATAGTCTGGCCAACGCATTCTACATATATAACAATGACACATATCGCATAGGAATTACACTCGTAGCTTTAATTAGTCTAAATATCATAAACCACGTGAATGATTTACAAACCTTGAAAATTAAAATATGTCAGCAATCTTTCTTGATGAAGATTTATCAATCTGTTTGCTTTAAATAGATTACGTGTATTTCCTTGTATCTTCCCGGAATGCAATTTCTATGGAAACCATAGTCGTGATCCTCCTTTAACCAGATTCCTTGCCAGATACCAGGATACCGGTGTTACCACATGCCTGCTACCATCAGGGGAGCTGTGGATATTAACGATCTAGTCCGCATAGCATCGAATGTCTAGGCTGTAAGTTGTACCATTTGAATTCAACGGCTTAAACCAATAATCGACCTCCTGGAAGATGCAGCTTGCTACTAATTCATATATTCTCTCTTCTGTTGTTGGAGAGGCCAACAAATCACGACCTAGAACAATCTTAGAACTAAATAGTACAGGTTTATGTAGTTTTCTGCTGCCGGTACTTCCACTGGAATTACAAATCAGAGCACTGCTCAGTTTGAGTTTCGGATTCAACGCGAACTGGTTTGTTGAAAGCCAAAACAAAAAGTGCGTGCTACTACACCATGTTCGCCACCACCAACATTGTTGTAACTACTATGGAAATTAATGAGTGAAGACTGCCCTCGATAAAAACCCTCTGCTGCAAAGCTCGTAGCGACACGAACGCATCATCATTCAGTGAACCATTCTCCTTTCTATGTATTCGGAAAACATTAACGCAGACATACACGTAATCAGTAAATGCATTGAATACATAAATCAGCTAGTTAAAACAATTTAAATCATTTCAACACACCGTAAGGCATCTCCTGGGACGCTGCAACTATCCCTTAAAAATTATTGTAAATTCTATGCGTAACCAGCTTTTCTCTGACTGTAAATAAATGAAATTACAGCAATATGTTTTCAAACAAAACAAACGAACCCAAAAAAACCCATAACCAATAAAACATCAAGCATATACATAAGAAGTCGATTCATGTCATTTTAATACACAGTGCAATTACTATTAAAGGCATGTATCCATATTAACAAAATCTGATCGAGTTTTCAGAGAACACCGAGAGGAATTTCATAATAATACTTTGGAACGCTCCCCTCTCTTCACTCCCTGAGAGCTTCGCTTCCCTCTTTATTTATAATTAAAGGATAGGCCTTCTCGGTCCTTATCTGTTAGAAAAGCAGGTTTTCTCTTTTTACATAATGATTTAAAGCATGAAGCTTTATTCTCCACCATTATCCTAATTTTAACTGAAAAAACATAGAAATTCTATCCCATATTTTTCTCCTAAACTATTTCTCTCATATTTCTATTTAGAAAAAGAATATTTACATAATCCTTACTTTCCTATTTTATTAAAATAACAAAATATTTAAATTTATCACACACCCTTTTTATTCCATATTTACAAATGAAGATGGTCTTGATGCTCCTGCATCATACACCCAACCTTAAAATTAATCATGGTCCCCTGATCATGTGTTCGGATCTGTGTATTACTGGATCCCATATCTTGTGCTGTAATTTTCCACTTGCCACTGCTTCTTTCTGATGTTATTCTCGAGGTTTCCACACTTTATGCTGCATCGCTCCACTGACTAGGCTTTCACAATCTTCTGTTGTCTTTCTTTTACTGCTTTCCTTTTGTTTTATCGCCGCTGGCCTCTTCCAGGATACTTTCATCATCATCTGCCTCATCCTTTCAATTTCTTTGTCTAACATATTTTCTCCAGCATCTTCAATAAGACCTGTACTCAAAAAAAAATTGTTAGAATAAAAAACATAAAGCATCAGTGCCTTGTACTCCTTTGCCAACATTTCAGTATGTTGTTCTGAATCCTCCTCCACTATCAGCACATCATTATGTTGATCCAAACTTTCCAAAGAATCTTCTGAAGAATTCTCAAGACTGTCAACTAGTATTCCTCTCATACCATCTGTTTCCATGATGTATTTTCCCTTTTGTTCACTGCACTGAACTCTTTCTTCTGCAATCTCCCTGTCATACTCTGGATTTTCCAACAAATATTCTAATAATGCAATTTCTCTGTAGCACCGCTAGAGCATATCATCATCACCTCCATTCATACATAAATTATCAACTGTTACTTAACTTATCTATGCTTCAAACTGATTCTCTTCTTCAACATCCACAAGAACTTCCTCTTGTGCTGTAACAGTTTCACAAGATGGCGAATCCTCCTCAACACCTGTAATCACATCACAATTGTCAGCTATACAAACACAATAGTTCACATTATCCAGCTCATTTGGATCTGCCCAATAATTCAAGAAATCATCAATGATCTTCTCCTCTGTTTCATCAATGGAAACCTCCTCTTCATATGGAAACATACACAACTTATCAGTTTTAAAACCACAAGACTTTTTAGTCTTGACTGCTTCCTTCAGCACTTCCCTTTGATCACATCTGCATGTGGAATCTTTAAATTTCATTTCTAGAACAAGGGCTCTAAGTCCCTTTTTCAACAAGGAAATTATAATTTGTCTCAACCTCCTCTGCAATTGTCACCAAACCACTCTCTTTCCCGTCAGTCGAAAGAGCCATTTTCCTTTCTGCTTTTCCTGCTCTTGCAGCCATTCTTCTAGTACCTCCAACTGTACCTTTATTTCTGCGATCTTTATTTCTCAAACTTCTGCAGTCATCTCATCTCTGTGGCATTTCTCTGAACCTCTTCCTCCTCTAGAAAAACTCCCTCTACCTCTGGCAGACTGATTCCTCATGAGTTCTCACTCACAATGAGTTGTACTAGCCTCCGCAACAGCAATCTCTCTTGCTGCAACTTACCTCACCAAGCTCTCCTCACTCAGTCTTTTGGTAAGTACTGGTTCACTACCTCTGGAACCTTCTTGAGCACTCCTCTGCTCTCTCTTTAGGCTATCTCTTCAACTCACCTTCTTCTTCAGGACACTGCACTTGTCCTCCTTATCGAGCCTTCAGCTGAATGTCAGGTTCACTGCCACCTTCTCTGCAACCATAAACTTAAATCATAAGTTTCAGATCAAAAACCATCTCACCTTTAAGATCTTGCATGATCTTTTCCTCTTTCCATTTCTGCAATCCTGTTCATTTGAAATTGTGTATGCTACATATTAAATCATTCATCACACATTAAAAACATACTTCAGTTCTGAACTGTTCTCATTCAAAAAACAACTTCCTCAACAAAGCACTCCCGCTCTGATACCACCTAATGCGGGGAAGACCTGCAAATACCCAGGATCTTCAATTTGCTAACTATCACTGGCTGGCAATCTCAATATTTAACATTTGAATGCGATAGCTTTTCATAATAATCAAACTCACAATCTTTATACTATTAACCTTCAACTCTGCGCTAAGTGCTACAGCTCAACATTTTATATTTCATTGAAGTCAAAAGCCTTCTTTTAACAAAAGTAAGGCTCAAACAAATTATGGTGCAGTGCATATCATATCAAAATTATGATAATTTATAATCTGGCCAATGCATTCTACATATATAACAATGACACATATCGCATAGGAATTACACTCGTAGCTTTAATTAGTCTAAATATCACAAACCACGTGAATGATTTACGAACCCTGAAAATTAAAATATGCCAGCAATCTTTCTTGATGAAAATTTATCAATCTGTTTGCTTTAAGTAGATTACGTGTATTTCCTTGTATCTTCCCAGAATGCAATTTCTACGGAAACCATAGTCTCGATGCTCCTTTAACCAGATTCCTTGCCAGATACCAAGATACCAGTGTTACCACATGCCTGCTACCATCAGAGGAGCCGTAGATATTAATGATCTAGTCCGTGTAGCATCGAATATCGAGGCTGTAAGTTGTACCATTTGAATTCAATGGCTTAAACCAATAATCGACCTCCTGGAAGATGCAGCTTGCTACTAATTCATATCTTCTACCCTCTGTTGTTGGAGAGGCCAACAAATCACGACTTAGAACAATCTCAGGACTCAATAGCATAGGTTTATGTAGTTTTCTGCTGCTAGTACTTCCATTGGAATTACAAATCGGACCACTGCTCAGTTTCAGTTTCGGATTCAACACGAACTGGTTTGTGGGAAGCCAAAACAGAATGTGTGTGCTACTGCACCACGTCCGCCACCACTAGCACTATTGTAACTACTATGGCGATTAATGAATGAAGAATGCCCTCGATAAAAACCCTCCGCTACCAAGCTTGTAGCAACAGGAACACATCATCATTCATTGAACCATGCTCCTTTCTATGTATTCAGAAAACATTAATGCAGACATACTAGTAATCAGCAAATGCATTGAATATATAATTTATCAGTTGGTTAAAACAATTTAAATCATTTCAACACACCGTAAGGCATATCTAGGGATGCTGCCACTATTCCTTAAAAATTATTGTAAATGGTATGCGTAACCAACTTTTCTTTGACTGTAAATAAATGAAATTATAGCAATATGTTTTCAAACAAAAGAAATGAACCCAAAACCGCCCATAACCAATAAAACATCAAGCATATACATAAGAAGGTGATTCAACTCATTTTAATACACAGTGCAATTACTATTAAAGGCATGTATCCATATTAACAAAAACTCATCGAGTTTTCAGAGAACACCGAGAGGAATTTCATAATAATACTTTGGCACGCTCCCCTCTCTCCACTCCCTGAGAGCTTCGCTTGCCTCTTTATTTATAATTAAGGGATAGGCCTTCTCAGTCCTTATCCGATAGAAAAGCAGTCTTTTTCTTTTTACATAATGATTTAAAGCATGAAGCTTTATTCTCCACCATTATCCTAATTTTAACTGAAAAAACATAGAAATTCTATCCCAGATTTTTCTCCTAAACTATTTCTCCCATATCTCTATTTAGAAAAAGAATATTTACATAATCCTTACTTTCCTATTTTATTAAAATAACAAAATATTTAAATTTATCACACCCCCTTTTTATTCCATATTTACAAATGAAGATGGTCTTGATGCTCCTACATCAGAAAATATGTTAGCCACCTCAATGTGATTTTTTCCATAAATTCTCATGAATTAACAATTAAAATGGTATTAATAACATTAATTTTATTATGTTACTAACATTAAATGCTAACCAATTTAAAAATTTATTATGATTAATAATATTATTTTTCTAAACAAATAATATTAATGATATTATTAATGATATTTTTAATGATATATTTAATATTAATTTTTGAATATAATTATAAAGTAATTTTATTATAATAATATTAATTGTTGATGATGATATATATCATACTAATATTTTAAATGATTAATATTAATGTTAGATAATAAATTTACATTAATATTAATAATATTAAAAGATGATTATGATCAAGCATAGGTGACTTAAGGCTTGTTATGGTTGAACATTATTGGCCATGGTTTGATATATTTCAACATGTTAATCATATTCTCTATGATAGAATATGTTTGTCCAATTTTACAATGTTTGACACCTTTAAACCATAGAGAGCTTGGTGACCATGTTTGGCCATTCTAACCTTGATTGATGTTAGTTAGACAATATAATTAGTATTAATAATATCATCATTAGTACATAATTTTTAAATCGAAATTTTTACTAATAATTATTACACTGTAAATATTATTAATATTATTTATCAAAACTAATTTTAATTCTACTTATATTGAAAATGTTAATGTGATTAAT
>APFE030887424.1:54339-77723 GCA_000404065.3 Pinus taeda | reverse complement strand
AAAAATAAATTCTGCTGAAAACACAAATTCTGGAAAATTTACAGAATGCTGGAAATTGCAGAAATAAAAATCAGCAGTAATAAACAACCATAAAAACACATTAAAACACTGATATTTTTGGTCAACGTGACCCTGGAAAAACCCCCTACAACTCTTGGGGAAAACCAGTTTGAGAGCTCTTCTTTATTTCTGAAAAATATCTTTTTACAGCAAGAAAAAATTTCAGCAAAAAATTACAGCAAAATGATTTTTTCAGCAAACAAACTTATCCGTTTTCAGCCCAACGGACCACTTGGAAACTTGTCTTTCTGCTGTTCTGATTTTGCTGAAGAGCTGCCTTGTATGTGTGCCAAACTGCTGCCTCTTTCTCCTTCTTGTCCAGAAATCTCCCTTGCTCTCTTGCTCTCCTTCTCCCAATCTGCTCATGAAAAAATGAATGATCTTTTCCTCCTTTTCCTCCTTTAATATAACTCCAAGTGACTTTTGGGTGATCTCTAAATCCAATGGCTGAAATAGATTTAGATCAATGGGTGAGATTAAATGCACATTTAAATCTCACTTTCTATTTTTTAATTCACCCCACTTTAATAAAGACCCACTTAGTCATTTATTTCCAAAGTCACATTTCCTTTCTAATTTTTCATTGACTTTATAAAAGTCACTTTAAAATTAGACTTAGTAACTTTATCACTTAAAGTCACTTTTAAATTAGATTTTAACTTTATAAAAATTATAAAGTCACTTTAGGAGAAAAATTAAAATCTTTTGGACACTTTTCCCTAGGCCAAAGATCAAAGCCTAAGGGAACCACCTATCCTCTGGTACCAAATTTCAACACTCCCTCTTACCAAGGAAGGTGTTCCTCACCACACCCATCTTATCTTTGAAGTAAACATGCTTGCCTTGTGGTAAGGCTTTGGTAAGAATGTGTGCTACCTACTCATCAGTGGAAATATACTCAAGCTTCACAGCTCCCTTCTGAACATAGTCTTTGATGAAATGATATCTGATCCCGATATGCTTTAACCTGTCATGAAATACTGGATTCTCCGTCAGTTTAATACAACTCTGATTATCACAGTAAATCATTGAGGGTGTGAACGGATGACCAAATAAGCAAAACAACATCTTGCAAAGCCAAATGGCCTCACAACTAGCTAGACTGACTGCCATATACTCTGCTTCTGCTGAACTCAGTGCTACTGACTGCTGCTTCCAGCTGAACCATGACACTACTACTGAACCCAACCCAAAACAACACCCTGAAGTGCTCTTCCTATCAGAAGCACAACCTGTCCAATCAGAATTAGTGTATCCTACCAATCTCTCTCCATCTCCCTGCCTGTTGTCCAGACCATAATCCACTGTCCCCTACAAGTACCGCAAAATGTGTTTTGCAGCGACCCAGTGAACCTTCCTAGGCTCACACATAAACTGACTCATCGTGTTGACTGCAAAACAGATATCTGGTCTAGTGTTAACTAAATACATCAAGGAACCAATCAGTTGCCTGTATAATGTGGGATCCACCAACTCGGAATCCGAAGCATGAAGCTTCTTTGAGTTGGTGATCATCGGTGTCGACATGGGTCTACAATCCTCCATGTGGAATCTGTTAAGGATGTCCACAATATACTTCCCCTGCCCCAGGAAGAAATTCCCCTCCGCCTGCCACACCTCCAAACCCAAAAAGTAATGCATCAAGCCAATGTCCTTCATCTCAAACTCCGTCGCAAGATCTCTCTTGCAATTCTCTATGAGTCTCTCTGCACCTGTAATGACCAAGTCATCCACATACAACACTAGAATGAGAGGCTCCTCACCTATCACAATAAAGTAAAGGTTCAGATCTGCCTCACTCTTTGTGAAACCCATCCCTTGCAAATAAGTATCTATCCTAGAGTACCAAGCTCTGGGAGCTTGCTTCAGGCCATAAACGACCTTCTTCACTCTGTACACATGGGACTCCTTCCCATGCACCTCAAA
Source organism: Pinus taeda (assembly GCA_000404065.3). Lineage (NCBI taxonomy): Eukaryota > Viridiplantae > Streptophyta > Pinopsida > Pinales > Pinaceae > Pinus > Pinus taeda. The sequence continues at coordinate 75,737 of APFE030887424.1, read as the reverse complement.
GCCCTGTGGCTGCCTAATGTACACCTCCTCTTGTATGAAGCCAATGAGAAATGTGGTCTTCACATCCATCTGGTGGATCTTCCAATCCATCTCTGCTGTTATCGATATAATGGAGCGAATCGAAGTATATCAAGCCACGGGAGCGAAGGTCTCCTCATAACCAACTCCCTCTACCTGGGAGAACCCTCTAGCCAGAAACCTCACTTTGAATTTCTCAATGCTGCCATCTGCAACATGTTTTACCTTGTAAAGCCATCTGGAAGTAACCACAGACTTTCCCTCAGGCCTCGGCACCACCTCCCAAAAATCATTCTTCATGAAAGAAGAATACTCCTCCTGCATGGCCTCTCTCCAAACCTGCTGGCTAGATGCCTCCTCATAGCTAGAAGGCTCACAATCAAGGATGTTGGTAACCATCGCCATATAGCTATAAAATCTCTCACGTGGTCTACTCTCTCTAACCGACCTCTTCGACTCAGCAAAAAATGTGGCATCTCTCAAGGTGTCTTGAAGCCACTTGGGCTTCCTCTTCCCTGAGCATGCTTCTCCCATAGGAGAATTAAACTCCTCCTCCTCATCACCATCAGTAGCCTGAACTCCTGACTGTCTGTCTGTTGTCCTCCTTCCTGCACCTGAACCTGTAGAAGCTGAGGTACCGTGTGAACTGTCCATCAGTGGACTACCTAGTGAACTGCTCTGTGACCTGCTCGGAGCACCACCCCTCTGGCTCGGTGAGCCACTGCTCACTGATGGACCTGACATCCTCATAGATGTACCTCCTGATCCTCCTGATCCTCCTGATCCCTGCCCACTGGATCCCTACGACTGACTCAACTGCTGCTGAGGGTCTGGTTGATCCAGATACTCCAACTCCTGTGATCTCCTAAAGGCCCTGCCCTCCTCGAACTTCACATCCCGTCTGACAACAACTCTCCTCTGTGCAGGAATGTAAATCCGAAAGGCCTTTGAGGTCTCACTGTAGCCCACAAAGATACCCTTCTCTGCGGTGGGCTCTAGTTGGTCCTCTTCTCCTTGGGTATATAGGAGTATGTAATGCATCCAAAGATATGAAGATGACCAATATCAGGCTTCTTCCCAGAGAAAGCCTCCTCCGGAGTCATGTGCCCCAAGGCACGATGCGGACTCCTGTTTTGCAAGTAAACAGCTGTGTTGCAGGCCTCTGCCCACAAAAACAATGGCAACCCCTGATCATGTAACATGGCTTTGGCAGCCCCTATGATGGATCTGTTCTTCCTCTCCGCAACCCCGTTCTGCTGGGGGTTGTAAGGAACAGTGAACTCCCTCCTAATGCCTGCCTTCGCACAATAGTCAACAAACTCTCCAAGGGTGTACTCTCCTCCATTGTCCGACCTCAGGGACTTGATCTTCCGACCTGTCTGTGTCTCCACAAGAGTTCTGAACTCCTGAAACCGCTTGAAGACCTCACTCTTGGTCTTCAAGAAATAAATCCAGGTCCTCCTGGAGTGATCATCAATGAATAAAACATAGTACTCATATCCACTCAAGGAAACATCCGACCGCTCACATCAGAATGAATCAAATCAAGTATCCCAGTCGCTCTGCTGTCACTGCTGGGAAAAGGGGATTTGGCAAACTTGTCACATCCTCTGCAAGTATCAAAGTGATCAGTACTGAAATCCGGCACACCTGTAGTGATCTCCCGCAAGGTCCTCAAGGCTCCATGATACATATGTCCCATCCTGCGGTGCCAAATCTCACAGCTCAGAACTACTAGCTCTGCTATCGGTACTACTGCTCAATGCCACAAGGGGCTGGAATGCAAACTTGTACACCTTTGCATGGCGTACACCTATCACTCTAGCTGACTCAGCTGGAGTGCCCCTGGGATACATCAACACCTGTCCTCCCCTGAACAGTACCTCATATCCTCTGTCCTCCAAAGCTGAGACGGATATGAGGTTCTTCCTCATCCCTGGCACATAAAGAACATCTGTCACCTTCAAGGGAGGTTTGGACTCCCTCTGAAATGTCAGTGTCCCCACCTCGACTGCTCTAACAACTCTGTTATCACCAAGTACTACCTCTATATCAGTGCCACTCTCTGAAAGTTCAGAGAAGTACTCACGGACCCCTGTCATGTGATGTGAAGCCCCACTGTCCACATACTAGATACCTGAAGATGCTCCGCTAATTGAGGGAAAAGCATGCTCCTTCTGAACCTGTGTGGCAGGTGATCTTGCACTAGAGGACTCATACGCAATGAACCCAAACTCCTGGTCAAAACGAACTGCAAATTCCTCAACCTCTGCTGAAGCTGCCACGCTCTGGTTCTTCCCCTTCTTCTTCTTCTTCTCCGGACACACAACTGCATAGTGTCCCATCTTTTGACAATTCCAACACTTCACCTTGGAATAGTCCTTTTGTATGTTACCCTATTTACCTTTACCTTTGCCTTTGCCCCCACCATTGCTTGTGGAAGCCTGCTTCTTCCCTTTGCCTTTCTTGCCTCCTGCTGACAGTGCTACATCCTCATCCTGCTCAACTGGCTTGGCTGCCCCAAGTTGACCTTTCCTGATCTCTGTCTGAATGCAATCATCCCAAAACCTCTCCCATGTGGGAAGGGTCTCACGTGCACAAACCCCATCAACAAAGTTCATCCATGAACGGGAGAGACCATTCACTGCAATCCGCACCAACTCAGTGGGTGGAATGGCCTCTCCAATTGCTGCTAACTCATCTTTCGCATTAGTAATCTTTGTGAGATATCCAGCTGCACTATCATTACCCATCTTAATGTTCTTCAGCTTCTCCTTCAGGACCATTTTCCGGTTCTCGTTGGTACTCTGGTAGAGATTGGACAATGCTGTCCACATCTCATGGGCATTGCTCTTTCCTCTGACATGAGGAATGCAATGGTCTTTGACTCCGTCTAGAATCAACCTCTTACCTTTGTTGTTCTTTTTATTATATTCAGCCAACTCAGTAGCATTTGTAGGCACAACAACAGGGTTCTGTGTGGTATGCACCATGATATTCCAGACTTCTGCCTCCTCAAAGATACTCTGCATTCTCTCCTTCCAGACGCTGTAATTTGTATGCCCATCTAGCCTATCCTCCACCCTCAATCCCAATGACATCTTGCTGTCCTAAAACTGAAAAATAGCACTGCTGTAGTAAAAGATAAAACTGTTGTTTGTGAAAAATCAGCTTGCTGGAATTTTCTGAGTGAAAAATCAGCAGGCTGTAATTTTCCTCCTTGCTGTCTCAAACTGCACTTTAGCACTCAAGCTCTGATATCATGTAGAAATTTATCATTTCCCACCCCGGTTTTCAGTTTCACGTTATTTCTCCCATATAGTTAAATGCCCTTTCTCATATCCATACATTCAACAACTGAAACAATAATTTTTTGCTGAAAACCAATTCTGGAATTTTACAGAATGCTGGAAAATGCAGAAATAAAAAATCAGCAGGTACAAACAGTCATTTAACACATTTGAACACAGTGATTTTTGGTCAATGTGACTCTGGAAAACCCCCCTACAACTCTTGGGGAAAACCAGTTCGAGAGCTCTTCTTTATTTCTGAAAATGCATTTTTTACAGTGAAAAATATTCAGCAAAAAATCAGCAAACAAATTTACAACTTATCTCTTTTCTCGTGCCTCACAGCAAACTGGAAATTACAACAAACAGGACAGCAATAAATGTTGTACGGCCTCCTCGATTTTCGTGCCCACTTTCAGCCTTAAATGCTGCTGTACGGACTGCAATAAATGTGCTATATGGACCTCGATTTGCGTGCAGAAAAAACAACAAACTACTCATCGATTTCTGTGCAAACCAGCTGTATGGATTTCTAGAAAATCGTGCCAAAATCAGCCTTTCACTGTGTGCTGAATCAGCTGTACAAATCTGCTCAACTGCTGCCTTGGAATGTGTGCCAAGCTGCTGTCTCCTTCTCCCCCTTGTCCAGAAATTTCCCTTGCTCTCTTGCTCTCCTTCTCTCAATCTGCTCGTGAAAGAATGAATGACCTTTTGCCTCTTTTTCCTCTTTTAATCTAATCCTAAGTGACTTTTGAGTAACCTCTAAATCCAATGGCTGAAATAGATTGAGATCTAGGGCTGAGATTAAATGCTTATTTAAATCTCACTTTTTATTTTTTAACTCACCTCACTTTAATAAAGACCCACTTAGTCATTTATCTCCAAAGTCACTTTTCCTTTCTAATTTTACATTAACTTTATTAAAGTCACTTTAAAATTATACTTTAGTAACTTTATCACTTAAAGTCATTTTAAAATTAGATTTAACTTTATAAAAATTATAAAGTTACTTTAGGAGAAAAATTAAATTCTTTTTGGACTCTTTTCCCTAGGCCAAAGATCAAAGCGTTAGGGAACCCCCTGTCCTCCGGTACCAAATTTCAACACTTATGTTCAACCAAATATACAAGGCAGCCCAAGAAAAGAATCACTGAACAATTGTACTTCATGGGAATTTTTTTCCAACCCTTAGGGCACAAATCCCAACATATAATGGTTTTGAAATTACTTAATTACAACAGATTATTAGAACACAAGTCTCTCCTCATATCTTCTATATGTTTGTGAAATTACTTAACAAAATCTGCATACTGTTATGAACTTAGAAAGTTACAAGTACATACCAACAGCTTATTCCAAACTGGTACAAGATAGTCCTAAAAGCTCATCACAAGCTAGGACTTGCCAATGGTCTCCAATCCCTATCTTGGGCAACCTCTGTTGAATTTTGGGGTAGCTACGGTCGGTATTCCTAGCTACTCCAAATCGGATCAATAAAGAAATAGAAAAGAAGAAATTTTGAATTTAAATTGTCTTTGAACGTCATGTCGGCCCTCCAAGAAGTACAGGTTGGCTCAGTGAAAAGACACACCTATTTGAGCTCTTTCAATAACTATATATTGCAATTCGACCTCACAAAATTGGAGCATCAATTCGGATCACACAAAACTTCTATCTTCTGTTCACATGTGCAAGAAAGAGAGAGAGAAATCTAAGGAAAAGAGGCCGAGTTCTTCAAGATGAATTTTTCTGTGGCAGATCATACCATTGACCAACTTTGACCAAATACTTCTGGGCAGGATGGACTTATTTACTCCTGTGGCGATTTGAAATTTGAGAAAGATGTATAATTTCTGAGCATGAATAAGGAGGTCTCAATAGCGAACATTTTGGAGCATAATTTTTGTCTTCTATCTGTGGTCTTGGCTTGATCTCTATCTAAAACTTATTTGCTGCACATCTGTGCCGGATTCAGAGTCTTAGTTTGGTGAATCCTTAAAATTTACAGTTGTAAAAATTCACTGCCACAGGAAATTGAGAGGTTTGAATCGAAAAATAATGCTGACGAAGGAGTGCGATTAATTGAGAACAAAATGTATATACACATGCAAAGTACAAGAATCGTGTCTTTCTTTGAGTTTGTGCTGTGTGTGTAAATCCAAGTTGTCGTCATACAAGAGATGGAAGCACCAGATCATGGTTTTTTTGATAGCCACAAGTTGAATTCATCACTGCAAATATCTTAGATCTTTGTTGGCACGTCTGGACCGATTTGTGGCACTATCAAGCACAAGCCAAAGTGACCAGTACGCTCCAACAAATGATTGTGTAGATATGATCTGGGCATGGTGTGTGAATTGAATTACACATGCTATGATTACATTCACATGCGATTGGTATATGGAAGGACCGAAACAATATGTAGTTGAGATACAACTGCGCGTGCGTGGTCTGAAGTCATTACAGTGTAACGGATAACGTGACTATGGTGTTTAATCTGACCTGAGCCTGGACGCAGTGAGCAATAAGCCCATTGTTTTAACCTGCGTAGAATGTATATAATGATGTATGTGATTGAAGCATTGTTTGTTAAATAATCTGCTAGTATATGTTAAAGGCAGAATTGTAATTTCCTCTCGTAGCAGCGGAAGTGAAAAGCAGATATCTTTGTCTTTCATCGACTTCTCAAGAAAAACTATATAAACGATATTGTCTTGCTCTCCCTTGTTAATGATTTGAACGCACATAAAATCAAGTAAACTCTTGAATGCTTTGCGGCCTTGTGTAGTGTTGCAGTTTAGACGAAAGGCAGTTTGAGAAAGATTTTTGGCATGGTTTATGGTTTCTGGGATCAAGGGATTTGCTTGGGTTAAATACTTATTGCAGGTTACTTTTATGTGAATAGCATTAAGCTGCAGTTCAACTAATCTTCTGCGGCCCAAATAAAATTCTGGAAATCAAGAAGGACAAACTCGCACTTAAGACCGTAGCCGTTGGTTTCTGAGCATATCTGGACTTATTTACTTCTGTGGCAATTCAAAGGTTGAGAAAGATGTCTAATTTTTGAGCATGAATAAGGAGGTCTCAATAGCGAACATTTTGTATCATAATTTTTGTCTTCTATCTATGGTCTTGGCATGATCTCTGTCTAAAACTTATTTGCTGCACATCCATGCCGGATGCAAAGTCTTAGTTTGGTGAATCTTTGAAATTTACGGTTGTAAAAATTCACTGCCACAGGAAATTCAGGGGTTTGAATCCAAAAATTATGCTGGAGGAGTGTGATTAATTGAGAACAAAATGTATATACACGTGCAGAGTACAAGGATCCTGTCTCTCTTTGAGCTTGTGCTGTGTGTAAATCCAAGCTCTGGTCATACAAGAGATAGAAGCACCAGACCATGGTTCTTTTGGCAGCCACAAGTTGAATTCATCACTGTAAATATCAGAGATCTTTGTGGGCAAGTCTGGACTGATTTGTGGCACTATCAAGCACAAGCCAATGTGACTAGTACGCTCTAACAAATGATTGTGCAGATATGATCTGGGCATGGTGCGTGTGCATAGATGCAACGTGCGAATTGAATAACACATGCTATGATTACATTCACATGCGATTGGTATATGGAGGACTGAAACAATACATAGTTGAGATACAACTATGCGTGCGTGGTCTGAAGTCATTATTGTTTAAAAGAAGATGTGACTATGGTGTTTACTCTGACCTGAGCCTGGATGCAGTGAGCAATAAGGCCATTGTTTTAACCTGCAGAGAATGTATATAGTGATGGATATGATTGAAGCACCATATGTTAAATAATCCTCCAGTAAATGTTAAAGACAGAAGTATAATTTCCCCTTGTAGCAGTGAAAGTGAAAAAGCGGATATCTTTTCCCATACATTTGCACATAATCACATAATCAATTGACAAGTGGTTACCATGTGTTTTTTTAATTTTATTCGGTTGAAAATGACAAGTTTGATTTTATTTTTATTATTCACTGCAAGTTTGTCGAACAATTCGCATTTTCAGTAACTTTGTCAGAATCTGGTGGTCATTCTGTAGAACCAGTACCAATTTCCTGTAAATTGTAGTTTGCATCATGGAACAGGATTTTTGTCGAATAATTAATTTAATGTATGGTTTTGTAAGTTTTATTGATTCAAATTGAAAACCGAAAGATGCTAGGCAATCAGGGTTGTGAATTGGATACAACTATGCATGTTGACTCAATATTTATTGGAAGTAAAAGAGCACGCTGTAAAAGTGTTTTGGTTACATGAAGTGTATAGGATAGCATTAAGGAGAGTGATCTCGTTGATGTGCAGATTGAACAAAGGCATAATTGTTTATAACTATTGATGTTGATAAGCTAGGGTTTGATTACCTAAGATATTGTTATACAATGATATGATATGACTTGACATGGTAGTAACCCTGTGACAGTGACAGTGACAGTAACAGTTGATAGTAGTGACCTTGTTACAGTGACTTTATGTTAAGATTGGTAGCTTGGGACATATTCAAGAGTCAAAACCCTAAGGAACAGGGTTGTGGAGGAATTGGCACCACAAAGGCACTTGTGGGCTAAGAACCCAATGTTGGGGGTTTTGCACCCAAAGGAGTTGGGCCAAAACCAAGATGAAATTTGATGATGAAATTTGGGGGTTTTGCATCCTTGGAGATGAAAGAGCACCCTTAGAGGAGCAAGGAGCAACTTCAAGCACCAAGAGAGCATCTGCCCAATAGCAGAAATTAATTTTTTATTTATGTGTGGGCAAAGAGGCATAAAAAGTCAAGTTGGCCTTGCTTTAGAGAGCCCTAGAAGAGGGCTAGTTGTGCCACACATAGATCACATAAACAAATGATGTGAGACACCTCATTTGGCAACCAATCAAGGCACTCATTCCTCATGAGAAGTCTGAAATAGGAGTCCGAATATCCTTAAGGAGCCGCAACCCTAGAAGCCTGAGTGAAGGAGAGAAGGACGAAGGTTTGAGGTCTGCTATTGTGACTGTTTTGGGCAGAAAAAGGTAGAGAAGGAAAGAAGGTTCTGTGGGAGACTAGGCCGAGACACATCTGTGGGCAATTCTAAGCATAAAATCAGTGGTAATCTCTCACTGTATCAAGCCGAATTTTTTTTGATCGCAGGTGAATGAAAAGATCAAGCCCGAGCAACCTTTGCACTATCTCTATTTGTCTCACAACTTCCTAGACAAGTCCAAACCAATACTTAACCAATTTTCTGCTTGCCCAAGTCCCTATTTCCTTGCGCTGTTTCCTTGGGAATTAGCCCCCTCAATTGGAATTGCGCAATCCTTATAGGCGTTCCTCTAACTGCATGCACCACCTATACAATTCAAATGATTATACGACTGATAGTACACTGTCCTGAACTCCAATCTCAACTGGGTAACTCTCAAATCTGACATGTGTGAGTTATTTATGAGTGAATCATTAGTTCGCTGGTTGATCACTACAGGCAACACCACACTACTAGACCTCCCACTAGTTCCTCCAAGAGTAGGAACCAGTTTAATTCACTTTCACTCAGTTAAACTAAATTAATTAATTACAACTAAAATAAACTCAACCAAGGCTCCTATAATGTAGGAGACACTCTACATGACTCAAGTTAGGCTCTCAACTCGATTTAATTGAGCCAACGAAGTCAAATTAACTTAACTAATACAAGTTGTCATGAGATGTGGAATTACAATTTTATTCCTAATTTAATTCAAGGACAAAATGAAATTAGGATTATTTTGTTGCATTTTCAACACTCATGACAGCAATCAGCTGCTCATATCCTTCCTTATTTTTCTGAAGCAACACAGCCGCAATAGTGTCTTTTGAAGCGAAAAAAAAGATCATGTATTCCTTAGAATAATCCGGGCTAACTAAAACATAAGCCTTTGCAATAGAACCTTTGATTTCCTAGAAAGCTTTCCTACCCTCATCTCTCCATTTAAATTTCAAATCTTTCTTCAAGAGATTCTGAATAGGCTTAACAACTTCTACATAGTTTGGAATAAACCTCCTAAGAAAATTAATCCTTCCAAGGAAGGACTAGAGGGATTTAATATTATTAGGCAATGGTATCTTCTGGATTGCCTCAACCTTTTTAGGATCAATCTTGATCCCATCTTTAGAAATGATGTGACTAAGCAACTTTTTTTGTTTTTGTTTTTCAGTTACTCCAAACATAGACTTAGCAAGATTCAAGGAAATTCCATATTCTTTGCACGTGTCAAAGATTTTCCTTAGATGATCAATGTGACTAATTCCATCCTTAGAAAACACTATAAGATCATCCTGATTTATCTCGATAATTTTACCAATTAAGCCCTTGAAGGCATAATCCATAGCCCTTTGAAAAGTTGCCCCGACATTGGTCAACCCAAAAGGCATCCTTATGTACTCAAACATTCCATATGGTGTGGTGAAAGTTGTCTTATGTGTATGTTCCTTCTTAACCTAGACCTGGTTGTAATTTGAGAAACCATCTAACAATGACATCATGCCTTATCTAGTCACTCTTTGCAATAAAGTTTCCATATTAGGCAAAGGATAATTATATTTCTTACAAGCTAAATCAAGGTCTCTAAAGTCAACACAAAGTCTAATCGATCCATTTTTCTTTCGAACAATCACCAAATTCGAACACCATGTAGAATGACAAGTATGCGCGATAATTCCCGTTGCGAGCATCTTTTGAATCTCCTTCTGAACCAAGGGGATCAACTTAGGATTGATTTGCCTACGTTTTTTACGAAATGGTTTAGCACTTTCATATTTCAAAGGGATAGCATGTTCCATAACATCTTCCTTATAACCCTTTAACTCATCATAAGAAAATGCCAAGACATCTCTATGTTCATGAAGTAAATCGATCAGTTTCTTTCTTTCTTCTTCACTAGTACCTTTACCAATCTTAACAATCTTAGGGTTATTCGAGGTACTGATATTTACTTCCAAGAATTCCCCTGGATCGATTTTCTTTTCTTCTTTCCTCTTTGTGGCATCATGCCTATCAAAGAGTTGCTCCAAGGCTACAATATTCTTGAGAGTAGGAATTGTTACATGTTCATACTTAGTAAATCATATACCTCCTCCTTGCAGCCAACCTTAAAATCCTCTGATTCATCGAAGTTATTGAGGAAACAGATCATATAACTTTAATCATCGAAAACTTGCCAATGCTCAATATTATCCATAATTGAAGGCCTAAAGATTACTTCCATCTGAACCCTATCATCCACCACTCTATCGAACATTTGCAAAGTAGATGCTGCCACTGCAAGCTCATTAGCATGGCTATTCTTTTCTCTAGGGACAATCTCAATATTAAGCGCATCAAACAATTCCATAGTGTCCCATACTGCATTTTGATGTTTCCTCAACCTATCATTCCTACAAGCAAACTTACCTTTGACTTACTAAATGACAAGATCATAATCTCCCTTGATACTCAACAATTTAACTTTTAAATATCTTTCCAACTCAAAACCCAAGAAAGGGCTTCATGTTCAACCACATTGTTGGTTGCTTCAAATTCCGATCTATAGGCAAATTTAAAAAAATGACCAAGGGGAGATTTAAGCACCATTCCAACACTCTTTCCATGCCTGGAGTATGCACCATCGAAATACATATACCATATTCCATTCTTCAAACCATCAACCTTCTCATCCAAAAGAACTATAGAATTAGACAAGACAAAATAGTTCCCAATACTTTCATATATAATTTCATTATTGGGCATCGTAGGGTCCTCCACATGAAATCTCCTTTCAAGCTCCCTATCAAGTCTGACAAAACCACTACCCCTATGTGAGGAATAGTAGTGTAAGACAAATCCATCTGAATACTCCCTCCTAGATCAACAACCCACTTCCTTGATAGCAACATTCCCTAAGCATCAGGCACATCAATCACAACAATGTCCTTGATCATTATATCTAGGTAAGTAGATAAATGAACTTGTAAATCCTTAATTAAACCATGAACTTCAGTTCTCATGGAATCCATGGCACATATGTTGTGATATGTTATAGAAATCCTCAAGTTGAGATGTTCCATGACCCTCTTGCTCATGACATTAGTTGATGCACCTAAATCCAACATGCAATTATATAGATGAAAACCATTGACAAGCAAGGTAATGAAAAATGACTGATGATCTTTATTATCTCTATGACAATCCATGCCCTCTGATAAAACCATTGAATTAGATAGGAGCTCCATAGTAATGCTCTTTTGAACTGAATCAAGATCAATCTTCAGAATTGAAGCAGTCACCATCAAAGCGTTTCCTAGAACATATAGAGTCAATATGGCTTCTGGTGGTATAGTAGCTCTAGGAGAAACCATAGGAGAATATTACGCTAGAGAGGGATGAATATTCTTGTTTGCTGAAGTAGTTCTAGGAGAAATCATAGGAGAAGATTTAGTTGGAGAGGGATGGAGATTCTTGTTTGCTAAAAACTTGTAGACCCATTTCTGTCGCTTCTGTGGTAAGGGACAGTCTAGTCCCAAATGACCATAAGTGTGATGATGTCCACATCTAAATGGGATGCCTTCATAATCCTAGGATTGTGGATGAGTTAGATTCCCTCTTGATATGTTTATGGCATCCAAGAGTCCCTTGGATAGATTAAGCCCAACCAAAATCCTTGCCTTGCACATCTCAATTTTTTTACCTATAATGACTAAATCATCAAAATATACAAGCATAATAATAATTTATTTGCTTTTGACTTTGATATACAAATTAGGATCATAATTAATTCTCATGCAACCACTTGATGAATCTTTCCATGCAAGCTCAAGAAACTTGCTTTAATCCACAAGTCTTTCACCAACTTCCTTCAACAACAAATCCTTCTGGTTGCTTTGTATCCACTTCTTCTTGCAAATCCTCATCCAAAAATGCACTTTTGACATCCATCTGGGGTACCTTCCATCAAAACTGCACTAGAAGAGCAAATCACATTCTAATCGTAATCAATTTTGCTTTGGATTGTTAGTTTTTTCTTATTATTTGAACTAATATCTGAAATACTATTCCAATAAAAGATTATACCCAAATTTTTAAACTCAGAAAATAAAATATTTTCCAGATATGATTTTATGAACAACAATAGATTGAGCTCACTAATTTTAAAATGCAGCGGAAATATAAACCATTTGCATAGAAAATTTGACATAATGAAATACCCTAGAAACCCTAATGGGTAAAAGTTAAAACCAACAAACAAGTGATTCTTTTATTTTAGCCCATAGAGAAAATAAATTTGGGAATTATTACAAGAAGTTATGAACTTGAGTTCGCCCTCCTTGTTGCCCCTGTAATCTCCTCCTCTTGCAATCTTTTTCCCTCTTCCTCATTAGCTCTGATACCATGTTTGAAAACTGCCAAGACAAACTGAAACCAAAGGGTAACAACCAAAAGGAGATAGACGGCCTGATAACAGGGAGGGTTGCCATGTCAATGGGCACATCCCGCGTAGCAATTTGCAGTGGGAGTATTGAGTGTCTAGCCAGTTGTGGGGAAATCTGAGCCGCACCTGGACACAACAAAAAAGGGTAGGTGTGAATTTACAAGTCGCGGTGGGGGGCTAGACAAAGGGTTGGAATCGTCAGGAGTAGTCACCAACCCACCTTGCCGACGGGCTGTAGAGAGCACCTAGCTGTAGCTTGTCGTAGATGCATCTGGGCTGCCACTGGAAGACACAACTGTCAAAGATGTGTGAGCAAGTGATGAGATGCTGAGTACAGAGGAAGGAGGCGAACACCACAAAAGTTGCCAGAGTTGTCGACACTCGCCAATAGCAAGAAACCACATGCAGGCAAGGAGAATGCTATTGGGAAAGAGTGGTGGTACCATGAGCATGTTGAGCCACTGCGAGAAGCTGACAGGGTGTTAGTCGATGCTATGGCAAAGAGGATACATGTTATAGATTAAATCATTGTTGGGGTCAAGTTTAGCCGTTGCCAAAGCAAACAACAACTACGAGTGTGGGGAAGGTGGGCAAAGGTCATAGCAGCTAGACAACCCAACGGCTAGCAAATCTGGTTGAGATGCTGTCGCTGTGGGGAGGTTGGGAACATGTAGGATAGGTCAACGCAACTAGCTATCACGTGAATTGTAGTAGGCTAGATGGGAGGAAGGAGTGGCCGTTGAAGTCCACAGTGCCATTGGGGTACAAGTCATTGCGCAGGATTGGGCTGCAACTATCAATTTGTAATAGACCATGATGGAAGTGGCAGAGGTGGTTGGCATGCTGTCCAACCACAAATAGGCAAAACAAAGGATCATGCCATGGGTAGAGTGTTGTGCTGGGCATGATTAAAGAGTTGCAAGATGCTGTTGGTAGCAAGTAGTTGCTGGGCAGGGGATATGCCATGGAAGGCTGTGAGTAAAGTTGTCAATAGGGTTCGACAAAATCTCAAAGGATTGAGATAAACCCACAAGGAAGATCTTGGTAGATCTATAAACCAACAACGGTGCTAGAAGGACTTAGCACAAGGGCTATGGCAGTAGACCAGAGGGTAAGGAGAAAAGCCATGGGGCTATGGGTGTTAGAACTTAGGTGGAGTTTGCTCTCTATGTCAATGATTGAGAAGAAGGGGTTTGGTGTGGCGTTTTAGGATGGATAGGCATTGAGCAGATCTAGGGGGATCTAGTTGAGATGGTAGCCATGTCTATGGAGTTAGAGAGAGCAACTTATATAGGCTAAAGGGCCAACCTATTCTAGAAAAGGTAGGAAGCAAAGTTGTGATAGAGAACACAAAACATGTAGCCATGAAGGTTGAGCAATTTAGAGGGAGTCAGCATTCAAGTTTAGGAGGGGAGGAGCCGTCGACGGATTCCTCCTGATTTGTCAAGGTCTCTTGGTATGAGGTGACCTTACAAGATGTTCAAGAGTAGGCCTTCAAGGATGATGGCAAGGAAGTCTTCTAGTTTAGAGGGAGCAGCCATGGCAGTGGATGCAAGTCTAAGATTGGATCCAGTCCCAGGTGTAGAAGTACCTCCCTTGCTAAAAGGGAGTGTTGATGTTTGTAGCTTGAGCAGGTACTTTTGCACAAGCCTTGTGTCTAGGTGTGCATATGTCGCTCATAGTCTCCTCAGGCACTTGCTCTAGTGTGAGCAAGATTGCTAATGTAACATAGCTTAAGTTTAAGTTAGGAAAAGGCACATATTATTATGTTGGCTTTTTGAACTAAAATAAACTTAGGAAAAGACACATATTAATTTGTTGGCTTATTGAACTAAAATAAACCGAGGAAAAGTAAATAATTTACTTTAGTGAATATGTTTAAATTTTAGCCATTGATCTCAAGTGAGGCGAGATTTATTCTTTGCTGTTAATCACTTTTGATTTTAGGGTTAGGGTTAGGGTTAGGGATTTAGCTCAATGTAAAGTTATAAATGCAACACTGGGGAGAAGGGAAAGACACAACACAATGGTACAACATTGAGAGAGGGACCTTTCAGTGATAGGGTGAAGGATTTTCATTCATGTGTGTTGGGTTCAAGGAAAGGGGCAGCAAGGAGATCCAGATCAGCCAAGGAGGGCTTGGTCAGCTGGATCAGATCTAGTTGTTGTACACATACTTTCCTTAGTTGGGCCATTGTCCTAGAATGAGAGCCCAAGTAGGTTCTGAACCATTGTTAATGAAGAACTAATTTGACTGGGCAGAATCTGTTTGTGTTATTTTATGAGATTGGTTGTTATATTTTTGCTTCCGCCGAATGTTAAGCATTTAGCTGTGCCTTTATTCAGTAGATCTGTAATCTGCTAGGTCAATAAAGTGCCTAGTGCTAAGTACAAAGGAAAATTTAATAGGATGAAACGTTGCCTCAGAGTCTATACCCTCTCTTTGTGCATATCCTTTTGCAATTAACTGGGCTTTATATTTATCAAGTGAACCATCTGATTTGATTTAATTCGGTATACCAATTTACAGCAAACTGTTTTTAGTTGGAGGTAATTCAACTAGTTTTCACATCTTGTTTTTCATTAAAGCATCATATAATACTTGCATTGCATCTCCCCATTCTTGTTTGTTTTTTGTTTCATTAAAAGAAACCATATCATATGAATTCACAACTTTACTAATCAAAGCAAGATTTACTTGATAGGGTGAATTTGACCTTGTTTTTATGTCACCTTGCTGCATTTCATTTGAGTTGGCATCGTAACCTGTCTAGTAGAACCAATTCCATTATCGTTGTTAGGAATTGCTCACCTAATCTGATTTGTTTTCTAACTTTATTACATTACAAGATTACTCTAAGACACATTAAATAAAACGTGACAATGCCTAACAAGTTGTTGGCTGGATTGAATAAAGTGAAATAAATGACATGAAATGGTCAATATTAGATTACACTGAAACAGAGCATGAACAAGGATGGATTTGTTAAGTCGTTGATGAAATGAGAGATGTTGATAATGTTGATAAAACTGTTTTCCAAATCAGCTATGGAATCAAGTTGTACTTTATCTATAAGGGGACTTGCACTTTGTATGTTTTCAGTATTATTAATCTTGATTGTCACACTTTAAAATAGATCAAAATAATATTATTTTGGTGATTTGATCTTTCCTTGGGGAATATTACCATGTTTTCGCATATAGCAATCAAATATTTGCAAAAAATTTGGGTATAAGCATTGCAAAATTAGATATGCAACCACTCCATTATATGATCAAGCATTGAGATGTTTATTAAGCAATGACGGCAATGCATACTTGTTGAATAGTCAAGTTGCATTTTTACATTCTTCTAGTTAGCTTAATTTTTTTTTTTCAATTAAATTTAATTGTTTCAATATAAATAGTGAAAAGACTAAGTAGTTTCTTTTGGTCACATGGAATACATGTTTTACTGTATTTGATGAAGCACTTGACAATGGGTTTAAGTTGTTTCTTTGTTGGCATTGTGCTAATAATTTGCTGGTAATCATATTTATGCAGCAACTATTACTGAAACAAATACCCTCGTGTTTTGAACTCAAGTGTCGAGCATATAGTTTGCTTAGTCAGTGCTATCATCTTGTTGGGACTATTCCTCCACAGAAGCAAACATTGAAAAAGGGCTTGGAGTTAGCAAGCTCTGCTGGAGAAGGGTATGGATTATATCTTTGACAAATGATTTTCTGTGCATAGGATAAGCTTGGATTACAATTCTAGTATGTAAGTATGTGTTATGAGATTATATCATTTGTTTTATTTATATTATTCAAACTAAAGAAGTCAGGGAGGTTTGTAAACAAATATAGCAAATGGTATGCTGTTATTTAGCATGTAGTTTCAGTGAAGTGCTTGTGTTTTTTCTTCCTTTACTTACCATAGAGCATCAACTTTTTCTTTTTCTTTTGGTCTCATGTGTTCTCCATAAGTACCAAAATGATAGAGAGTGAACACCTATTTTCTGTAGACATATTAATAGCGTATAGTACAAACACACAAGAGGGCACAACCACTTAGGTCTCCACAAAAGCTCAACCACTTGTTGGTGAATCTTGGTCATGAATGTCTGAATCCTATGGCTCTTTCTATAGGTCCCCACTTGAGCAAGGGATCATATCATTCACCTCCATTGTTTTCTCAAGTTTGAAACTTGGGTAGCTGGATTTATTTTGGAATATTCGTTTTCTCGTGATGCTTTCTTGGGCACTATCCTAATGACCTATCTCTTCCTTTTGGGGTCGCAAAGTGGGCATTGTCATGCAACTTGCCATATAAACTATGACAAGGCTTCTGGTGTTTCTTTCTTTATCTTTTTGTTGAGCTTTCTTTTGATGGCACTTTGATTTTGATGCATTTTGTATTATTCTGATGATTTAGTGCTTTGTGTTGATGCTCTATCTCCATGGTTGCTTTTATAGCCTAAGTTTGAATGTCTTACATATTTAGAATCAATAGTAAATTGTTTAGTAAAACACAAGATGTTCGAGAGAGAGAGAGAGAGAGAGAGAGAGAGAGAGAGAGGATGAGTCACTGTGTTTTTCTTCCCACAAAATTAAAGGGTCAATTCTTAATAATTGCCCTACAAAACAAAAGCTAAAATTGAATCCACATTCATTTTTTAGGAAAGCCTTTGCCTATTGTTTAGGCTTTCCCTTTACCTTGATCTCTAGGCACATCAATGAATACCATCATATTTTGATGAAGTTGCCTAATTCAAGCCTTAAAATATGGTAGAAAAAGCTTAACATGCATAGTCAATGATTTTTGCATTAGTGAAGGGTATATTTTAGCTAAGGCTAAGACCGAGGAGTTCAACAATCAACACCACCAACATCAACTTACAAAAAGGGCTTGGTGCTATTGATTAAATACTGACCCCATACCCATAAATATGATAGAATCTAATGAAAATGCTACCAATCCCAAAATCTTGAAAACTATTGAAGTTTGTCAAATTTTGAATGGGATATGAATATGTAACGAGTCTGATAATGTTGGAACCACTCTCAAACAAGCCGAAACAATTAATGGTAATGTTGAAATTTAAGTAAAAGTCAACAATTTTTTTAAGAATTTAAAATTACCATTAGTTTCCAACATTTTTGGTCAAATCTTTTGTCAAAAACTTAGTTGAACCAAGTCAAAATAGGCAAACTTAGTGTCTGAAACATGTTGTACATTTTTTGGTATGGCTTATCAAATATGGGATACACTTGTATGGTCAAAAACACGTTTCAAGGCTACACCACACACATTTTTGCGTTTTCATATGTAAATGACTCTAGTATGACCTTGTACTAGACATTTCCTTTAGCATCTAAGTAGATCCTCTTTTTTTTGCTTTATATAGCAGTGGTTAGTGTGCTCCCACATTGTATCGACATTGTTGTACTTAGCAGTTCCATTGACCTACATTTGTGGTCATTTGTTGTGCATTATTAAAATGATCTTATCTTATCTTCTCTAATACAGCTCAACAAGTGCAAAATATATATTTGAGAGCATCTGTTGTTTTTGTTGGAGACATAATCCTCTTGGTTATGTAAATTTTGCTTATTCACTTGAGAAGGCGGCAAAAAGCCTCAAGTGAATGCCAACAGTGATCAGGTTTCCAAGAGACCTCTTGGAAGATGAAATCAAGGGTCAATGAAATGAATTTATATGTATATGTTGTGAATAAGAATGCATCATCTGATTATCTAAATTTGTCTTTCATCCTTGTGTGTTTCGACCAATGTTGTGAAAATCGCGATCGGGATTAAATCGGCGCGGGGAACAAATCGGAAAAATCGGGAAAAAATCGGGAAAAAATTGTTTGGTACAAAAATATTCATTTTTTTTTCAATTTTTTTAATATCTAAACCATCTACAACATAAAATAAATACATTGACACTTAAATATGATAAAAAAACTAATATATAAGATGTTTAATATCATTTCTAGTGCTAAAATCACACATAACATTGAATCATGTCCTGAATAGTAAGTCCTGACTCCTGAGTCCCAACTCAGCCTCAAAATATCAACAAAAAATATGATAATGTATCTCATCATGTCATAATGTCATATACAATAAAATGAAAGTCTAATCCTATTGATTTCCTTTGCCCCTCTTGCGAGAAAATGTCACATCTTTCCCTTTCCCTCTAGATGTAGATGCTGGTGCCCGTGCTGGTGGAGATGGCAGTGGAGTCTGATGTGCTCTAGAAGCTAAAGAACTAGAAGTAGGAGCTATAGGAGGTAGACCACGTCCTCTACTGGTGGCAGGGGTAGCCCAGGCAGGTGGTGTTACCTGGAAACATTACAATCTCCCAATCCTGAAATCCTAAAAAACTGATAAGTCTGCTGAATTTTAAATGAAATCTAAAATTCTGCTTTCTCCATATGAAATCCAATGAGGCTGGAACCACTCTCAAACATCCTGAGTCATTTCATGGTAATGTTAAAAATTTAAGTAAAAGGATGAAAATGAAGATTAAGGAGAATGCCACTTTTCTTTAAGAATTTAACATTACCATGAATAGCATATCCATACTAGGGCCTAGACTTGATCATTAAGCAATTGAAAAACCAAAAAAAAGTTTATAAAATCGTGTTGCCCGGACCCGATTTTTTATTTTATATTTATTTTTTATTTTTAATTAATAATTAATTTATTTTTTTTCTATTTCAGTAAAAATCGGCAAAAAAAATTTAGGCGATTTTTTCGTTTATTTATCGTGATTTAATCGACAAGGTGAAAAAATTGCGATTTTTCATTAAATCGCGATTTTCACAACACTAGTTCCGACAATGGTATAAGAGTTGTAGATTTGAGCAACAAATGGTATCAGACCTCTCTACTTTGACATGGTATATCTCATCTATGCATGTACATAGTTGCATCATCTCCACGAAAACGAACATTATGCTGGATTTTTGGTTTCTAAGTTATTCACATGATCGCCTACTTGACATTCTTGCTGTCTAACTTGGAAAACCCTTTGGATGTTCTTCACCATCACTACCCAACTCACATTCAGCACCTTCATTTCTCTGAACCCACCCGCCGTCACCTTTCCTTGCTCCTCCTCGTGAAGCGTCACTATGAATATGAACATCGCATCACAAACAAAGATAGGGCAGAGCTCACTGTCATGGTGAATGAATGAATATGCCACCTCTTCCACCACCACTGTAACGTCGACGAGGAAAATGAGATCATCCATGGGGAGCCACAACTTAACGTGGCCGAGGTAGCCACACTGCGCTTGGGAGCTTAGTATGTACACTTCATTGTAGCTTCCCACTTCATTCACAATGGAAACCCCCACCTGCGAGTCCAACGAGGGCCACTTTGCGAGACAAAGGTACTTTTAGAGCTCATCCTAGATGACAACTTAAGACTAAAGGCCTGAGTGGAAGGCAACCGTGGCTAGGTGTTTGCGTCTATCCTCTTGCATACCTGCAAAATCTATAGCCTCTTGAATAACTGCAAAATCCATATTTCATTTTCAGTTCAAAGACGAATTGGTACATGCATTTTAGGTATCTGTCACACCTAGGGTTGTAGGGGAGTGACTCCCCCCCCAAACCTGCTCCTGAAGGACTCTCCCTTCGGGAGTGACCTCGAGAGCGCGCTCCCGAAATTGCTTTTGCAAGGAACGAATTTCGGGAGCGACCCAGAGAGCGAAATTTTCATTCCCTAGCCTTTTTTGCAATTTTTTTTTGCAGTAACCTTCCAAATACAACTTTTTTTCAAAGAAACAAATAATTTTTGAGTGGGGCAGCCTAATGATCAATCCTATGGCCCTAGTATTGATATGTGATTCATGGTAATGTTTAAGAATTAAACATTACCATGAAATGACTCAGGATGTTTGAGAGTGGTTCCGACCTCATTGGATTTGTTAAATTTGGACAACTAGGTCCAAACTCCATGTTCTGATGCTCAGATTAAGAGGCTAATATTTTTGTTGGATTCCTCTTTCTGAGAGGTGTAAAATCCATATAAAAATAGTCTTAATCCGATGAGCAGAGCTTATATTTTGAATTTATTATTCTTATTAAATTATATGTGCAAGGTCAGCTAGTTTTGTCATGTAGGCTCACATGCCCAACAGATGTGTCACACACCCTCCTTGATGGATATAAATATAGGAAAAGTTGGAGAGAATTTCATCACAACTCAACTCACATCTTCCTCTCTCATCCTAAAGAGTACGAGCTACCTGGAGGACGAATTTCAGCCACACGTGGGAAGGACGAAGAGGACAGACCGTACGGCTGAGCTGCAGTACGATTTTCTGCTGCTAGGGTTTCGCAGAAAGTTTGACCAGCGTTGACTTTGGTCAACGCTTGGTCCAATCAAGCTGAAAACTTGTGGAAGGTTCGATTTTTGAAGGCCGTACTACCTGGCATAAAAATCGAGGTCAAAGGGTTGACCGTTTTGCTGCTGCGTTGACTTTTAGCTTGCTGCCCCTGCGTTGACTTTTCAGGACATCGTTGACTTTTGTAGAATTGACTTGGGTTGACTCATCTACTGGTTGGAGGGTTGTTGTGACACATGCTGGGCTGGCTGACCAAAGGAGACTTTGCTGGTTGAAGCATCCTGTTGACCGCCGAA
>APFE030887424.1:15006-49236 GCA_000404065.3 Pinus taeda | reverse complement strand
TTTTGTCATGTATTAGGGTATGGAACTCATATTAATCAAGAGCACCAATCCCTCTATGTACCTTGATGTTAGTGACATTGGTTGTCGAACTCCTCTATCATGACCCTACTAAAAATGTACCCATCACTCAAACAAAATCTTGATTTGACATGCTATGTTTTTTCTATCTTATGTTAATGCTTAGAGGGTGATATTAATGACAAAGATCTTGATTTTCCAACAAGACTAAAAAATTATACATTTCTCGTGGCGGCAAGAGGCCCAAGCATTAGCAATAGATAATAGATTTACTTGTCTTTTCTAGTTTCTAGTAGTTTTTATAACTGTTGTCTCTTTCTTATTTATTAAGATATTTTTTGTAAACAATATATGAGAATTTAAGTTTGAAGTTTGAAGTTGGCAATTATAACTCATTGGTAATGAATTATGAATATTATGCTTCGTGAAAGTTGAAAGTTGTTTCATTTCATTTCATTTTATAACATTTCATTGCATGTTAGATATTCTTTGCTTAACTTGTAATGGTTACACTTAGCTTACAAGTACAACTTTGGTGATCAAAGATGATAAATGTATTAAGTTATATATTTGAAAGCTTGAAACTTTAAGATTGGTGAATTGTGAGACTCAATATGTTGTATGTTACTAACTTCCGGACATGGTTGATGAATATTATAACTTGTAGATGATTGATGTTATATGGTTCAATCTATGTTTTTATGTTTTTTATATCTAATTCATCATTCTACATGCTTTTGTTGACATATACGCATCAAAATATAAAAAATATATATATTAATAAAAATTCGCTCCTGAACCGGGAGCTTCTGAAAATGTCGCTCTCGCTCCCAAGTAACCTTGGTCATACCTAATTAATAACCAAGATTAGTGTTTCATGGTGTAAGGAAGCCACTTCAGCGTCTTCTATTTGTTATTTTTTTATTTTATTTTTTCCGTGGAACCACTCACAAATTTAATTCCATGATCCTTGACGCCATGATGTTGGAATCCATTGAGGAATTCACATCTAGGTAGCAAACCCTAACTGGAGAGAGTCAAGCCATAGATGCGAATGCTAAGCAAAAGTGTGCTCCACGATGTAGATAATAAGATAAGATAAGATAATTTTATTAATGTCCAACAAATGACCATAGTAGGTCAACGGGACTGTCGGTTACAAGGAGCTCTCAGCTTCGAAGCAGAGCGCTGCGATGAGGCAGAGATGAAAGAGAAGAAGAAGAGAAATAAGAGAGGGGGAGGGGATCCCCTGACTATTCCCTACTCCTAACATCCGAGGTCGAGAGAAGAAAACTGAGGGAAGCTTGTCAAAGTCTGTTGTCTTGTAGATACGCTGGGCTGTCGATGATGCCGCCTGGAAGTTCTACGGCGCCTCCCTGGGGTGGAACTAATTCTGGGGTGTTGCTGCAGTCTGGTGGGTCGGCCCCTTCGGGACCGCACTGATCTGTTTTCGGTATCAGTGGGATGGTTCATGTTTCTTTTGGTGCCCCGTGCTGAGGGTAGTGCCCTAAAGAAGTCCGTGATCTTTTGCGTAGTGTCTGGTCTGGTAGGAGGCTGGAGAAAACGGGCCCGAAATTTGAAAGCCTCCTGGAGGTAAAGTGCTAGGCATCTCGGATCAACATATCTGAGGAAGCTGGACAAGGTCTGAGAAGACCTGAAGAGACAATGGAAACGACCTTGGATCTCGTAGTATGCAGGGCACCCGAAGATGAAATGTGTTTCTGTTTCTATCTCCTGTAAATGACAGAGCTGGTAGATCCTGTCTCCCTATCGATGTGGTGATTTGTTTCCACTCGGAGTCTGTGAGAACCGACTCTGAACTGCCCAAGGGGGATTCTAAGGGCATGCATCCAATGTTGGAGCGTGTATTGAGGTCTGATAATGAGCCCATCCTTGATCTCCAGGCAGTGCTCCGCGTAGAAGGCCATTTTTGGGTGCAGCCCATTGGGAGGATTGATCCATGTAGTCTGAATGTATCGTCTGTAAATATCATCTTTAATGATTTTATTCAGCTCTTGCTGATTGGGAAGAAGATGGCCAGGAGCATTCAGAGAGTACTGAAAAGGAGGGAGGTGGTCAATATGAATTCCTGAGGCCTTCAGAATATCTGTCACCCCAGTGTACCAACATTTGGAACGACCTGTCTGCATGCGGGCGATGTGCTCAGAGGAGCAATATGCTAAATACGGGTATCTGTCACGACCCTTCCTTGTGTCTACCAATATGTAGAGAACAAGGGTGACACATTGAGAGCCCTATGGATGGTGTGGATTTTCGCTGCAATTTCCATGGGAGTAACACTACTCAGGATGATGCTGTAGAGCCTATTGCTTTCTTGTGCAGCCTACACTTTTGCATTCAAGATTTTGTTGTATTGCTTTGATGCCTCTAACAATGCTGCAACTATAATAGGCATTAAAGGATAATGTCTAGGAAATTGAGGAGAATCGTGCTTCCCTATCTGCCTTTGGATGAGAGAATACTTTCATCTCTATCACATAGATCTGTGGTTTCACATCCTTGGTGTGATCTTGAGATTGGATCTCGAGCTCCATCGATGTTCAATTGTGTTGTGGAAATTCCACTTTGATCAAGAAACCTATTTATCTAGACACTTTCTCTGGGCCAAAGCCATTGATCTGATGCCTATCATAGATCAGGGAGAAAAGGATTGTTGTGTGCATTGACAACCGCAAGTACCGCCATTACAAAATCATCAAGAAGCTGCTTTGGATGAGAGAATACTTTCATCTCTATCACATAGATCTGTGGTTTCACATCCTTGGTGTGATCTTGAGATTGGATCTCGAGCTCCATCGATGTTTAATTGTGTTGTGGAAATTCCACTTTGATCAAGAAACCTATTTATCTAGACACTTTCTCTGGGCCAAAGCCATTGATCTGATGCCTATCATAGATCAGGGAGAAAAGGATTGTTGTGTGCATTGACAACCCCAAGTACCGCCATTACAAAATCATCAAGAAGCTTCCTCCACATCATTTAGCAAAAATTCAATGCTTCCTTGACGATTACAAGAAAAATGAGAATAAAGAAGTCATTGTGAATGATTTCCTTTCTACATCTACTACTTGTGATGTTATTCAACACTCAATGGATTTTTTTGCTCGAAGCAAAGTTGTTGCACATCAGCTAGCCTGTGGAACACCAATTGGTTTCAAGAGTCATTTGCAGCGATCCGTTTAGATCAATGAAGCATTAACATATTCAAAGCAACGATGACACATCAAGAATAATGGTAATTTCCATATAATACATTGTAAATTTACCCATACTCTTTTAATGCTGATTTGAATTGTATTGTAAATGGGTGCATTTTTGGTCGAAGCAGACACCCTTCATTTGTTAACCTAAATTGTTGAGAAAATGGATTGAATTGATGAGTTATTAAAGTTACTTAACACTTTAATAGTTTGTACTATTGACGATGTTGACCTTGCCGCCTACACCTAACTACAAGTTAGTGAGAAAAGCCTTCAACCCCACAAGGTGTGGTTGGTGGCAGAGAACTCAGAGAAGGGGCTGTTAAACTAATCCCGACTCTCTCTGTTTGAGCTATCTCCTAGGTTAGCTAAGGGGGGTGGTCCCTAATGAAAAGTTAAGTTAAAAAGATGTGAGTTTTTAGGAGAATTGTTAGAGTTAAATAGATTATTTCTTTAAGATTTATAAGCAAAACTGGTATGAGCAATAACCATCAATACATAAGATAAGCATGAAATACATAAACAACCAGTGCCTTCAAAGTATTGCTCTTTAAAACTGAATTGTATTTGCTTAAATGAGTGTAAATTGCTTTCAATGGAAAGCAAATATCTGAAAATGAAACAACACATTGTTAAACAAGATTCTATAAATGCTTTTAGATGAATAAGTTACAAATCCAAAGCATGGACTATCCTTGCTCAAAAAGATTACATTAGAATCTACTTGTGAGAATGAGAATTTTTAAAAGAACTCAAATGTTGACCACGTTGATACACCCCAAAATAATTAGTACTTGAAAGTTGATCAACCATTCTGAAATATGCAATTAAACCAAAGATAGCCATTCCAGTACAAAGAAAATTACAATGCTTGGATCCAAAGGCCTCTTGGAATAAGATGTTGAAATTGAGATATAACCATCAAAATAACAAGAAATTTTAAGAATTATGCACACCAAAGCAAATATACGGAATGTTGTTTTCTTGGTTTATTTTCTATTAATTAGTGCTAAGGCAAAGTTACAATTGAACTCTAGTCCTCAGACCTCATCCTCGCCCAAATATTTGGATCTCACAATGAAGAGTCAATAGAGGTAGAGGGTCCCTAAAAGTCTATTCAACCAACTTAAGTTGGAGGTAAGCTTTAGTGAGGCTTGGGGCCTTCCTACACTAAAATGCTTAGATGAAGTGCAAATTGTGTTAATTCCCCAAATTAAACTAATGCTTCAAAGAGAAATAGTTTGCAAAACTTTAGAGGCTAGAATGTAAATAAGCTCATATGTGTTTGCACAATTGAATAGAAAATAAGCAAGTAAAATGGAATAGATTTCTTTAAGCTACAATTGTTTCAAATAAATGATAGTGCTCCAATAATTTTGATGACATATAGCATAAATTGACCAAGTAATGAAGCATATACTTGAAGAAATTATGAAACAATTAAAACTTGCCAAAGTATGAAGTGTTTACACATAGGATGAGATTTTCTCAAGTTTACAATTTGGAAGCGTATGCATGTGGGATTTTAAATACAAGATTAGTAAAAAATTGCATGTGGAGTGAAATGTGTTGATTTTAAACATGCACAATATGAAATTAAAAGCTAGAAAGCTAAGAAAAACTAGAAACAAGATTAGGCCACCCACAAGAATCCCTCCTCTAAATGAGGAAGGTGGATGCCATGGGAAAAATCCCAAGCTCCCTCCAACAAAATTCTTTATCTTTTATTAGCGCTTAAAGCGGGTAAAATGACTCTAAGAGGGCAGCCCACAATACGAGAGAGAGGTTTACCAAGACGGGACTCTAATAAAGCTAGACGCTCTCCCCAAAAAATATAACAACAACAAACTGGAAGATGAAAAAAACCCTCCAAAAAAGATTCACAGGGCTCAAAAGGCCTGCGGCTTAGATGAGTTTGCAACTCTCTCCCAAGTGCTTATGGCCTCCCTAGAAATTAGTCTTTGGATAGCGTGAGGGGGTCTTGCATACACATGAGTGAGTAGTTTTCCAAAGCTTCTCCTCAAGCTACTTACTGCCCAATGCTCAAACCTATGGGCTGCAAAACACAAAAAAAAAACCAATTGTCAATGTGAAAATAGGAAAAAGAAACCAAAACTAAACTTAACATTTAATTTACAAAGCACTAGCTCAAGTAATGGGAGTGAACCCCCATACTTGCCTAGCTTTGGAAATGTCTCTTGATTAGGATATATAACTTTGAAAGAACTAGAATCAAAGAAGTATTTTGAATTAAAATGAATGATCAAGTAGCTATAGAGTAAGAAAGCTCCCTTTTGCTCTTTGTTGGATGGAAAACTTGGAGCGAAAAAATGGCCGAGTCTTGGATCGCTGTGACTCTAGGAGTGAGTTGATCTAATTAAGATTTTTCCCACTTCCGGATGGATTCCTGCACACAATACAAAATATCTTTTCTACACACTTGAACACGTATTAATTTGCACAAGATTAGAGCAATATAATGAATAAGATAAACCAAACATTCCTCCTAAAATAATTGGCAAGCTTATCCCTAGAATACTACTCTAAATCAATGATATGTGCAAGATTTCTTTCACACATCAATCCAAGCAAGATGGCAAGTATAAACTAATATTAATTCAATATGTGAAAGAAATTAAACATAGTAACAATAGCATGAAAGGACATCACCTCTGATAGTGTGGAAAAAGTCTCGAAAAAATCGGGATTTATTCCTAAAATTACGATTTTTTGGGCAAAATGATTAAATCGGGTGACTTTTTGGCGATTTTTTCATAAACGAAAAAAATCACGATTTTATCGAAATAATCCCAATTTAATCACGATTTGATGGAAAAAATCAGCATGAATTTTTTTCGTGGATAAAGAGCCGCAACGGGTGATTTCTGTTTCGTTTTTGTTGTGCGTTTTCATTGTTCGCTGTTTTGGCTGTTGTGGAAAATCGAGAGAACGAGGGTTACATTCCAAATTGGCAAATCCAACTTCCGTTTGCAACTTCCACCGCGTGGAGAGGAGCCGGCAAGGTATGTAAATTGTGACCTCGTTGATATCATTTGCCAAGTATTCAACATTGTCGGTAGTAACACCTGCCATACTGTTTTATAAAGAAGCCAGTTAAAAACATTTTAGCTGTAACAAGAGGCAACATATTAAGCATAAAGAACAAAGGAGGAGCAATGTAATAACTTAAAACACTCCCAAATTACCAAGTCCATTATAATACATGCCCATGCCCTAGATGATAACTTATATTCTTATCATTTCCTGAGGTACGTTTGATTATTTCCAAAAGAAAAAAAAACAAAAATCCAGTGTCTTACAGTGCTAATTCAAGAGCAGAGGTTAAGGAGTATTCGTGGAGGTATGCCCTATTTTAATATATAACCTTGAAGCTTATCACTATAATCTTTGAGAGGAGTCGTTCTATTGAAATTTGAACTTGGGCAGGGATTTTATTGACAGCAGCCTAGTCTTGCAAAAGGGGTTAATTGTCAGCAATAAGGGTTTCACAGTTAGTTGTCTCATCATCATGCAGCAGTAAGGGTTTCATCCACATATCATCTTACAACAGTCTAGCAGTAAGAAGTACATTGTCTTATCATTGAAGTTTTGCAGTCAATGGTTTCTTCATTTGCAGTAAGGGCTTTATTATCATGATACCAAGAGAGAGGTATAGAAAGTTAGAAACCCAACTATTAATTTGCATTTTTAAAAGTGCTACAGCTGCCAGCATCGAACTCTGCACAAACTTATCCACAACAATCTGCATCCCATTCCAGTAAACGTACCTCTACCAATTAGCCAGATTTATTCACAGTAATTATTTAAATAAATTCAATAAAAAACTTATGATAACCAATTAATTTTTAATTCAAAAGCAAATTTTCTTTGATGATTATGGCAAGTCAACAAAAGTCTATTCAACAAGTTCTGCCATCTATCTTAAAATACCTGAAAGAAGACTTCATTTATTTCATCCACATATTTTAAGGGTTATTAAATAACCAAGCAACCTGTCCCTGTTAAATCTATTGTTTTCTTCAAAAAAAAATCTCTTCTTCCTACAGTGACATTTTGTTTTGTCTTTAAATTGATGGATCATTGCTAATTTAATTTGTTTCAATTTTTTTTGTGCCCAGGTTTAAACTTTAAATTCAAGCTCAAAGTTTAGAACAGTTAAACAAAATGCCAAGGATTTTGGATTCTATGTGGGAGTTTGGTGAGCCTGATGCTACACCCGAAACTGGGGGGGTCAATATAATGTATTTGACTTGCAAGTTGTGTGGAAAGCATATGTCAGGAGGCTGTTGAAATTTGGTACCGGAGGACAGGTGGTTCCCTTAGGCTTTGATCTTTGGCCTAGGGAAAAGTGTCCAAAAGATTTTAATTTTTCTCCTAAAGTGACTTTATAATTTTTATAAAGTTAAAATCTAATTTAAAAGTGACTTTAAGTGATAAAGTTACTAAGTCTAATTTTAAAGTGACTTTTATAAAGTCAATGAAAAATTAGAAAGGAAAAGTGACTTTGGAAATAAATGACTAAGTGGGTCTTTATTAAAGTGGGGTGAATTAAAAAATAGAAAGTGAGATTTAAATGTGCATTTAATCTCAGCCATTGATCTAAATCTATTTCAGCCATTGGATTTAGTAGATCACCCAAAAGTCACTTGGAGTTATATTAAAGGAGGAAAAGGAGGAAAAGATCATTCATTCTTTCATGAGCAGATTGGGAGAAGGAGAGCAAGAGAGCAAGGGAGATTTCTGGACAAGAAGGAGAAAGAGGCAGCAGTTTGGCACACATACCAGGCAGCTCTTCAGCAAAATCAGAACAGCAGAAAGACAAGCAGAACAGCAGCAAGAACAAGCAGAAAAAGCTGATTTTTTGCTGAAAACTGAGAAGTTTCCAGGTGGTCCGTTGGGCTGAAAACGGATAAGTTTGCTTGCTGAAAAAAAATTATTTTGCTGTAATTTTTTGCTGAAATTTTCTTGCTGTAAAAAGACATTTTTCAGAAATAAAGAAGAGCTCTCAAACTGGTTTTCCCCAAGAGTTGTAGGGGGTTTTTCCAGGGTCACGTTGACCAAAAATATCAGTGTTTTAATGTGTTTTAATGGCTGTTTATTACTGCTGATTTTTATTTCTGCAATTTCCAGCATTCTGTAAATTTTCCAGAATTTGTGTTTTCAGCAAAATTTATTTTTTCCAGCTTGTTGAATGTATGGTTATGGGAAAGGGCATTTAACTACATGGGAGAAATAAGGAGAAACTGAAAACCGGGGTGGGAAAACAGAAATTTTAACAGAGGCATCAACATATTAAAATTCCATTTGGGGCAAATTCCGGGGCAAAATGTTGAACTTTGCTCAAAAACAACTCTAGAAATCATCCGACGGGCCATTCAATCATTGATGGATAAAGAGGACGGAAAAGACACCAGGGCAGCACTAAGAAACCAACTTGTGTGGGGCTCAAGAGTGGGGGGAATTGAGAGTGGCAGTGCTTCTATAGCAGCATCACGAACAATAGCTGGTTCACAACCTAGGATCAAATCATCAATGAAAAAAAGGAAAAGGCAGAAGCTGACAGGTTGGTCAGTAGGTGTCTTCTATGGAGTGATGTTCCTTTCAACATTGCCAAGACAAACCCATTCTACCAGCCTATGTTTGATGCTGTTGCTGTCGTTGGCCCGGGGTACAAAGCCCACACCTTTGCAGAATTGAGAGGGCCTCTTCTTCAAGATGAAAAGACTGATTGCACTGCTAGATTGGCAGAGTTTAGGGCATCATGGGAGCACAATGGATGCACAGTCATGTCAGATGGTTGGACTGACCAGAAGGGTAGGACCCTTCTTAACTTCTTGGTTAGTTGTCCCAAGGGGACAATGTTTATGAAATCTGTTGATGCATCTGCACACATTAAAGATGCACATTTATTATGTGAGTTGTTGGACATCTTCATTCAGGAAGTAGCCCTAAGCAATGTTGTCCAAGTCATAACGGAAAACGTTGCAAATTATGTTGCAGCTGGCAAGATGCTTATGGAGAGGTATCCTAACTTGTTTTGGACACCTTGTGCTGCTCATTGCATTGACTTGATGTTGGAGGATATAGGTAAGATTCTTACTGTGAGGGATATTGTTGAATCAGCCAAGAGCATAACAAAATTTATATATAATCATTCATCTGTGCTTAGCTTGATGAGAAGATTCACCAACAACAAAGAGTTGGTGTGGCCTGCCATTACACGATTTGCCACCACTTTCATATCTCTTCAGTCTCTGTTGAATTCTATGTGGGAGGTGAAGAGCATGTTTCTCTCAGCAGATTGGCGTTCTTTATCTATTAGCCACAAACTGAAGGGAGAGGGCATATGCATGCTAGTTTCATATGATCAGAGCTTTTAGGCAGGAGTAGAGGAGGTGTGTGCCATTTCAAAACCTTTGGTAAAGGTTCTTCGGTTGGTTGATGGAGACAAGCTCGCAATGGGCTACTTGTATGAGGCCATGGATAGGGCCAAAGAAGCCATTCGTGCTTATTATGCAGATAAGGGAGACGAGGGGTTAGAGAAACAACAGGTCATATGGAGAGTGATTGATTAACGATGGAACAATACCCTCCATCGCCTCATTCATGCTGCAGGTGTCTACCTCAACCCTGCATTTTCTTATGCTTGTGGTTTCAGATTTGATGCCGAGGTGATGGATGGATTCTTCACTTGTGTCGAGAGGATGGTGTCATATGAGCAAGAACATGAGGAGATTTCTAAAGGAATGGAGGTCTATAGGATGGGAGGTGGCACATTTGGTTTTAACATGGCTATTAAGAATAGGACGACTAAAATGCCAGGTAAGCTTCAGTTTGTTTAAAACTTTCAAGTTTAGAATTTCAATGTTTTTTTTTATGTTTCTCATTTTTCTTTTAACTTGTAGATGCTTGGTGGACAAGCCATGGTGCCAGAGTACCCCATCTCCAAAAGCTTGCCATTCGAGTGCTCAGCCAAACATGCAGTTCCTCTGGGTGTGAGCGCAACTGGAGTGTATTTGACAAAATACACTCCAAAAAGCGCAACAGGTAAAAACTAAAAAGATTTCAAATTAAATTTTTTGAATTCATTTGATTAATTTTAATATTTAAATTTTCTAAGTACTAATTTACAATCTATGACCCTAATATAGATTGGAGTCCCAACGCCTCAATGACATGGTCTACGTCTACTACAATCTTCTATTGTGGGTGAGACAACTTCAGAAACCTACTGATGTGGAAGCCATCTCATTGGACAATATTGATACCACCTCTTCATGGAGAGTTGAGACTGAGAGGTCGATCTTGGACTCGATCCCGCATTGGTTAGGTGTGGATCTAGAGGATGTAGCAGTTGCAGAGGAGGGAGAGCCAGAGATAGAGGAGGAGGAGGCAGAGCAACATCTGGGTCAGGAGGCAGTAGCAGAGCTAGATGAGGATGCTGAGGAGGAGGTGACACCATCTAGGATGGGCAGTAGCAACAACATATCACAAAGGACACCTCTTCCATCGGCTTCTAGAGGACGATTGAGTCCATTTGATTTTGTATCCCCAGGGGCAGGGTCTTCTTTCTCTAGAGGAAAAGGCAAAGCCATTCCCTATTCCCGTAAAAGGGGAAGAGGATCTCAGTGACTGATTAGTGATTACTTGTTGACTTTTAGATGACTCATGATGTACATTTATTATATTTTTTGTTGATATTTTGACTCTTGAGAATTGAGACTTAGATAGGACTCAAAATTCAGGAGTTGATTCACTATTTTGATATGTGATGTAGCACTAGACTTCATATACATATTATATATTAGCTTTCTTTACATGTTTATGTGGAAATGCATTTATTTGATGTTGTGGATACTCTAGATGTTAAAAAAAAAAAAATAAAAATGAATAATTTTGTGTTTTTTTAATTTTGCTGACTTTTCAAAAAATTCCCGACTTTGACGAGTTTTTCAACTTTTGGACCCTTGCCGAATTAATCCCAACTTCGACTTTTTCCACACTGCTCATAACGCCAAGAGAACACCAGCCAGATAGCCCCAAATTCTTGATTGCATAAAGAAAGTATGCAAGTACAAAATGACAGAGTTTCCTCAAGTCCAATAGCTCATTACATGATACAATATGAGAGCATATAGCCTCATTATATAGAGAGTTGGGAGCAAATCCCAAGGAAATATAATTCAAGTTTGATGTGGAGAAGATAGAGACATCAGAGAAAAATCGAATTCCATATGTGCACATCAAGGGAAATCGAATTCCATATATGGCATAGTAAACTCATCCATGAGTGAATCCAAGTACCGTGATAACACCAGTCAACAAATGCAAACTCCAACTAAGTGATGCCACATATGTAGATGATCCCCAGATAGCTCTGCATGATTCCTCCATGAACTGCGTGATTCCTCCACGTGCAACTCGTAGTTCTCAGGAGTGGAGTGCTAAGAGTAGAAGAACCTAAGATCACTATGAGATTTGACCCCACCTAATCTTCAATCCAAATATACCATGGAATATTCCTTCAGTGCATGAACTCCTCTAATAAATTCGATTTTCCACATGTGCAACAACTGCTTTATTTCTAGGAAATTTGATTTTATGAAATAATGGTGTATTTATGATGCAATGTGCTTAGTCATCTTCCACATGTCCATTGTCTCAATTTTTTGACTAAGG
This sequence comes from Pinus taeda, assembly GCA_000404065.3. Lineage (NCBI taxonomy): Eukaryota > Viridiplantae > Streptophyta > Pinopsida > Pinales > Pinaceae > Pinus > Pinus taeda. The sequence continues at coordinate 37,296 of APFE030887424.1, read as the reverse complement.
ATAATTTCCAAGTCATTTCCATGTCATTCTGTCACATGGAATAATTTATTTCTCTATTTTATTTAATTCTAACCTAATTAAATGCCACAATTTCCACTAAATTTAGGAGATGTGGGTTTTGAGGGTTCAAAGCATATTATTAACCTCTCAAAATGTGTCATAGTAGAAAGTTGAGGGTGAGGTGTAATTTTGATTACTCATACTCCATGCAACTTCTTTAGACTACACTTTTTACAATTTAAATACAATTTTATTTGCAATTTTTGACCTGCGGGAAATCTAAAAAATTAAAAAATGACTACCTAGACCTAACCAAATTCCACAAATATTTTTTTGTGATCTAGTATGGTAATATACATTGACTCTAGACACTATGATGTGTTAAGGGTTCAACCGTCAAACTGTCACCCCGGCTTTGGGATAAAAAGTGAGTGAAAAAACCTAGAAAATTATTCGTCTCTGAAAAGAAGGGATAATTAACCAGATAAGAAAACACTCCAAGGTATACTCGTTTGTTGATAGAGTCTCGACATCCTAGGCCTGTTACAGACTCAAAACTCATCATTACTAGTATCACTTATTACAATTCCCCGCAGGGTGTGGAATCTGGGTACAAGAAAGATGATGAGAAGATAGAAGTAGAGTTAAAAAAACTCTATTGATTGATGATATATGATGGTACAAGTGTCATCTGGAGCATCCCTAAGCATGGAGTTTTTCATATAACCATCAGGTGTGATCCCAGTGGTCAACAGACGACACAATCAAAATTGGTAAAGCCACTCTCTCGAAAATTCTAACATGTTTACAAGATGCATAGGACAAGATTGAGTTTCTTCATAGCCGCAACGACATGCATTATAGCAAAAGAATCAACATTCTGAACTGTTTTTTTGTCCAGAACACTTCTCTGTTTGTGATTGATTCTCATCAACAACCAATACATGATCAGATCAGCCACACCACTTTAGGGGCAGTTTCACATGAATATGCAAAAGTTCAGCTTGAACTTCCTACGTCCATCCTCAAACCTTGGGAAGGATTCATCAATAACAAGCATAGAATCGGTCTTGGATATATAAAGGATGCGACCTTTCACATTCTAGACTACTCTAAACCAAGCTAGTTTCAGAGTGCTGGGTTTCTTCAGGACAATTTATCTTCACTTGCTCCACATTCACTTCAGATTATCAATTGCCAACATTGTTATCAGGTTTTCCATGTGAAAGATCAGCGTTTTGATCTTCACCCTTGTGAGCGTTGTGGAAAGCATACTCATCATTCAAACAAATGTTTGAGACACGAGACTCTTGCAAGAGCAAAGATTCACCTTTGATGGATCACTTCTTGGCAATGGTCTTCAGTCGCCAAGAAGATATGTAGGTCGTATTGTAGAGGTCATTCTTGTAGTAGAGAGATCTTCTTCTTCTCACCTTATATCTGACAAAGGGGAAATTGATAGTCAGCTACTAGTTTCGAATTCATATGAAGTGAACTAGAGGCTAGAGCCAGAGCTAGTCAGAGCTAGAGTAACAGCTGTAGCTAAAGGCAAACTTTGTATCTGATGGGGGAAATTGATAGTCAGCTACTAGTTTCGAATTCATATGAAGTGAACAAGAGGCTAGAGCCAGAGCTAGTCGGAGCTAGAGTAACAGCTGTAGCCAGAGACAAACTCATGTTTTGTGAACATGATATGATTGGTTGCCTGCCTTAAACCATTGCCGGTAGAAGGCTTCAGCTTCTGCTACCCATTTCATCAGTTTGTGGTTATCTTTAGATCATCATTAGGGAGCACTTCCATTTCGTAGAAGGCTTCAGCTTCTAGCCAGATTTGGAATTGTTTCAGTAACTGCTTCGAGCCAAGTCCAGAGTTGGTGATCAGTCTTAAACCACCACCAGTAGAAGACTCCGACTTCTGTTACTCATTTGGTTTGTGGTTTTCTGTAAACCACCATTTCAGAGAGCACATCCAGCCATTGGCTGCCATACACCTCTATATTTCTGCTCTCTTCTTGGACTCACATACATCCCTTTGGATTGGGGGGGACGGGGTAATGTTGGAAACATAATTCTCTTGGGTTATGCAAATTTGGCTTATTCACTTGAGAGGAAGGCAAAAAGCCTCAAGGGAATGCCAACAGTCATGAGAAGTCCAAGAAACTTAGAAACCTCTTGAAAGATGAAACCAAGGGTCAATGAAATGTATTTATATGTGTATCTTGTGAATAAGAATGCATCACATGATTATCTAAATTTGTCTATTATCTTTGTGTGTTCTAACAGTTTAATTTGATCATTTCCTAAATTTTTAGACATGAATAATACTATCAGACTTCTTCAGTTATTTTCTATCAATTCTTTTATTTATTTGGCAGTTACAAATTTTGAAACTGATTGTAATTTTTTTATTTTTAGCTTTCAGTGATTCCATTTTTTGAAAGATCCTGTCCAAAAATTGTGACGGCCTTTGTAAAATATAAGATCTAGATACTTTAGGGTGGTGGAGGACATCAGATCATAAATAACAATATGTCTGGTTCTCCTTTACTGATTTGTTCTGGAATATGTGATAGTAGACAAACTAGGAAATGTATTATGAATAAAGAAACAATTTCTTTCAAATATGACATGATCTGTTTTTAATTAGTTCCTTTTACTTGTTTGCGGATATTGTTGAATGTATTTGCTAGTATCTGATTAGTGATTGAATTAAATGTTGAAGGGAGTCTGCAAAATTATGGTCTTGCAACTTCAGCTTACAGCTTGCAAATGCTTTGACAACTGAAGGGGATTTTCAAGGTGCAATACGTGCTTTAGAGACTGGACAGCAGCATGCTAGTGAAATGAAGTATCCTGAACTTGAGGTCTATATCTTGTTTATGCTAATGCTCTAATGATGACAGTTGATTTTTGGGCTTTCTGGTAGTGTTATTAGCATTGATTCTGAGAACACAATATTTTTCTAGTCTATAACAGTATTCTGATATTGGTTTTTGATTGGAGGGCTTTTTGGTGAGTTAATATTGTTGCTGATAAGATGCATTTATCATGATCTGCTAGATGGTCTTTGCAACATCGATATTGCACGTTCATCTTATGCAGTGGGAAGATGCAAGTGCTCTAGAGAGAGCTGTGAACAAATGTGATGCCATTTGGAATTCAATTCCTGAGGATCAAGTAAGTTTGCTGTTTTCTGTAGTTGTACATTCTTGTGGCTGTTAATTAAGCACTCAATTTGCTAGGCTATGGTTTCTGTTTACAAATCTGAAATATGTCTGAGAAATTTGCTGATCAAAAGCTAGGTTGCAAGAAAGTGGAATTGAAATTTTGAAGTTCATCAAAGACATACATTTTTTTTCACACTAATGGTTAGATTTTATATGAAAAATGCTGCAGATTTACCTGTACAGCAGAGCACATACTTTCAAATTAGGCTCCAGTTGTTCACTTTTCAGTAGATAAGAACCTTATGGTGGCCATTTCAATCTGTCCAAGGACTAGAGACTGGATTTATCACTTGATTTGAGTTGTACAAGTATAGACTTTGACAAATTGTCCAAGTGATAGGGTATATCAACAAAGCATACTCTATACTAAAAGGATCTCAGATGCAACTTTATCATGTGGGGGAAACTTTGATTTGTAAGCAGCAGCAAGAGAACTTGGAGCATCCTGGGTTTTATTTTGTCCTGCCTCTATTTCTTGATGCTCGCAGTTGAATTTTTTCCTTTTGATGAGTGGGGGCAAACTGTAGAGTCTCAATGCATTTTTTCTGAATGAACCAATACATGAGATGGCAAGTGTGGAGGATGAATATACAGTTTGGAGGGCCTTTGCTGCTTAAAAATGAAATACTGGAGGTGTTGTTAATCCCTAGTAGATTTGTGCAATTGGAGGGTTAAGATCCAGTGAGATTCCATCACACTAGACATTGACATGGATTAGGGTTCCTTATTGGGTTAGGTTCATCAAAGTCTAGAAAACTACTATTTTTAGTAGTTGTTGTTGTTGTTTTTTTTTTTTTTTCACTTGGAGATCAAGGGCCCTCATGTCAAAGAAAATTATATATTCTTGATCCTTTAAAAACAATGACTCCTGTTGCCCCATAATCTTGTAGGCCTAGTGTTGACACCTAATCATCAGGATTGTGTGAATAACTGAAATTAATGTCAATAAATAAAAGAGAATATGAATAGTCCCCGGGGGATGAAATGAACAGTCTCTTTCTCATGTATATAATAAACACCAATCTAAATGAAATCAATGAATTGTTTTGAGGAGCTACTGCCTGGTCTGACATGGTATCAGAGCCAACTCCCAAAATTAGGTTTTGTGTAACTCCTGGTGTCAATTTCTGCCTATATTCAGCCTATTTTGCATAATTCACACCTGCCCATCTGACCGAATTCAGTTTCCCATATATACGCTGCCCCTTGCTCCAATGCGCAGCCAAATCTCATATAATCTGTGGTAGGTTTTAGAGCCTGCTCCACCTGCTATTCACCATTACTCTCGCTGCTCCTTGTACTATGTTGAAACGCTATCAATGAATTTCATAAACATCTGAACGCTGCTCCCTCCATACACTGCTCTCTCCAGTGTCACCGGGTGTCACGATGCTTCTCTCTCCTTTGAGAATAGTTTGCCTGGTTCTCTTGATGGAGAATTGATTTTGGAAATTACTCATTGGAGGTAGCGACATTCACAAATGGTGTGGATTGCACGGTGAGAAGTGGACTCTTGCTGGTTCCGGTAGGGTTCATGGGAGATCGACAGAGGCTCTCACTTTGCGTAGTTATTGCTATGCGACATCGTGAGCCTGTGGAGAATGTACATGACGATCTGCAAGAGACAAGATGTTCTTTCAAACTGCTGCCAACATTCCATTAACTGAACTGAGACCTCCGTTCCATTATGTTATGCATTCGTCTGTCTAAAAAAAGGGCTATTATATAGCAGTGTGTTCACACAAGTCCGCTTGCTTGTCTGACATGGTTTCTGTCCGGTTTTGCTGAAGATGTATTGATTGTCACCAAAGCTGTCTTTCATCGACATTTCAAATTGGAAGGGGTTGGTGTTGGTGGCGCCCAAGAAAAGACTTTGTACGTGGATTCCCAAGGCTGATCTGTTTTTCTAAATTCGTCACAAGCCAGAGGAACAGTGTAATCGAGGTGATTGATTTGTTGGTTCTTTCACTGGTCAAAATTCTTTAATGCTTTGACACAGTGTGATGCTTCTCGACCTTTAATTGAAGAGTGCAATGTGTGGGAACACCGTGAGAGTGCATTGAATGTTATATGAAGCGAGGATATCATGGCATAAATGGTGTGTTTGATTGGTATGTTCACCTGCTGTTGTGCGTTAAAAAAAATGTTTTGAAGGTTATGTGCACAATAATACTATGTTTCAATAGAGTTTGAATACAAGTTTTTCATTATAGTACTATATTTCAATATAGTACTGTCATACCAATGCCCCTTTGAATTGTAATTTTTTAAAATTAACACTAGAAGTACAATTTTACTATATATTGCCAGAAGTATTTTTCTATCAGCAAAAGTATTTTTTACAGTACATAGATTTTTGCTAGAAGAAGTATTTTTTTACAGTATGCATTCAATCATATCTATTGTGGGAATAGTTCTTATTGGCAAGGAGAACTATCCTAAGTGGTCCCGGATGATAAAACACACCCTCATTTTCAATGAGTTGTGTATTAGAATAATGCTATTTTAGTGTTTAATGCTCATTCGGATAAGATCGTTTGTGATCTTATTAGCAGTTTCTAAGAAGAAACTTGATGTTTCTATTTTCTAATAGAAACTTGCTGTTTCTATTTCTATAAATACATATGTATTATTTATTGAGCTTCAGTGCTGATTGTAAATCAATTCAATACATTCATTGATTATGGTATCAGAGCTTGGACCTAGGTTTGATTCTCCCGAGTTGCGTTTGAGGGGGGGGGGTGTTGGAAGAATCAAAGCACCTCTTGGAATCCATAATTTCCACCCTGGGGATCCTAGTTACTGGTTTGTAATGTTTACCAACACCTGCGGGTTTTGGTGTAACGACAAACCTCCACATGGTATCATAGTTAGGGTATTTTTTCGAAATAATTTTTCATCGTGTGAAAAATTTTGTGTTTCATTTCGAAATTGCTCTCTAGGGGTTTGCATTTGAGTGTTTGCTTTTGACGCTGTTCGAACTTGAATAATTTTACCGTGTGGATTTCTTATGCGAGGAGTCTGAATTTTTTTTTTTTGCTGATACAGAGACGACCTTAGAGAGATTCTTCGTTTTAACTAGGCACCTATTTGATTCAAGGATGGGCTCTGCTTGGGGTTTCATTATTACCCTGCTCGTTCCTTCGTCGTATTTGGACTCAAGTCACAGTTTGAAAACCAGTCCTCGCCGAATTTATTAGTCGAGATGATATTTGCACAAGCTAAACCTCCTGTGGCAGACATTGCGAAGACATGGAATTTTCTTGCGACCACTTGGCGGACTTCGTCGCGATTTCCTGCAACTTCTTGACGACTTCCTGTGCGACACTGTGGTTGATGCAGTTTCTCTATTCACGTCGCGTCACAATTTCTGAGCCGAGTCCGTCGCATAGTATTTCAGAGGAACGTGTTCTGCTTGGTCTATCCTCAGATCTATTAGAGACTTAATCTGCGTGTTCTGCTGAGCCGAGCCCGCTCCGTTCCAGTATTAAAACTCTGAAGTTCTACAATAGCGTAGCGACCAGAGGGCAACCCGTTGTGTCATCACCAACTACGACATTAATTTAGCATTGTAGCAGACGAACATATAGCTAGGATTTCTGGCAACGATTGCGACGGTGATAAAGTGTATATTGGCTATCAAGAAGACAAACAGAAAGATCGCTGCTCACCTAAAGGGAATTTAGCGCTCACCTGCGGATTTATTTCGACGCCATCATCTCCTACAAGTTTTAAACGTCAAAATCATTTTCCGTGCCCGTAGATTAGGTGTCCTGCCATTCGAGAAACAAGTTGCCATGCGAGTCTGCGTGTAAGTACGTAGCAGTCTTTTTACAGTCAACGATTGTGAAATCCACGTTTATCTTTCACGTGGAAAGTTTTTTATATCGTGGGTTCAAGGGATAGATTGCACGTTGCTGTTCTGTGTTTCTAAAGTGGCTCAATTTTGTTGCTGTATTTAAAATTAAAGCAGTTTCTAACTAGTGATTATTTACGTAAATCGTGCTTCTCGGTGTTCGATCCTGCGTGAAAGAATCAACATTTGGCATCTCTTCCTGCCTAAGCTTCTCAGAATGATTTCTGGTTATTTTTTTTCCAGCATCTTGTCAGATTTTGTCCGGATCAGCTGGCACTCCTTTATTGCTTTCTTGGGAAACGTGCAGATGGCCTCACTAACCAATTTGATGTTGGAAGGCAGTCAACGCTTTAATGGCACAAATTATAACATATGAAAACAAAGAATGTTGACCATTTTTGAATATAGGCGTCTTGACTAGCTTGTTTTGAGCAAAGAGCTCCGTCCTGGTACAGCTGGTACCGATCAAGATAAATTTGATGATTGAAATCGAGAGGCTATTATGCTTCTCAAACTCTATGTGACTGATGATCAATTACCGCAGATTCCTTCTAGCAAGACAACTGCCGAAATCTAGCAACATTTGAAGGAATTGCACAAGACATCTGACAAGAGCAGAGCTTTCTTTCTCAAGAATCAGTTGTTCTCCATCATGATGGACGAACATATGTCTTTATAGGAACATCTTAACAAGATTAAAGACATTCGAGATCAGCTCGAAGCCATTGGTCGGACCATGGAGGAAGAAGATATGTTAGTCATCACTCTGAAAAGTTTACCACAATCTTATGAGCACTTCATAGAAACACTCAACATTACCTCTACTAATGTTGATCTGAATTTTCTGGAGTTATGCACTAAACTCATGCAGCAGGATTGTTGGAAACAACAGTTTGGTAGTGGTGCTTCATCAGTCTCCTCAGAAAATGCTTTTGCTGCCAAATATCAGTCCTCTCAGACTTTTCAGCAGAGATGTTCTTCTTAGCCTTTTGATCTCGCTAAAAAGAAAAATGTGCAGTGTAATTACTGTCACAAGTTTGGTCACATGAAGAAAGATTGCCGACAGAGGATTGTTTCTGAACAGAAGAAACAGGGAGGGTCCCATCAGACAGCGAATGTTGTAGAACATTCCGAGCAGACATAATCTGTTTTTTATGCCTTTATGGCTAAAAGGTCTTCAGATCATATCCCGTCTTCTGCCTGGTACATTGACTCTGGTGCATCACGCCATTTCTCTCACAGGTGTGATTGGTTTATTGACTTCTCTCCTTTCAGTGATTCCGTGGTATTCGGCGGAGGTGAAGAGTACACAGTGGTTGGCAGAGATACAGTTCAGATCCAGTCTGGTGGGCGCACACTCATCTTCATGAATGTGTACTATGTTCTTGGTATGGAAATTAATCTGCTGTCTGTCAGCCAGATTATGAGGAACTCTCCCCAGCTTGATGTAGTGTTTAGTGCGCACAAGTGCTCCATTATCGACAGGGAGACTAGTCTTACGGTTGCTGTTGGCCTAGAGGATCATGGTCTATACAGGCTTCTTGACACTGGTGATTCTCCAGAAGTGGCTCTAGCAGCCGTACTCTGTGGCATCAACGATATGGGCATCTAAACATGCAGTATCTCTCTCAGCTCTCTCGGGAGGGACTTGTGTCAGGGTTACTTGATATTCAGACTCAGCAGTTGGGAGTATGCGGTGCCTGTCAAGCTGGCAAGCAACATTGGTTTTCATTCAAGGATGGAGAATCTTGGCGCGCATATAAGGTACTCCAGTGAATTCATGCTGATATTTGTGGTCCTATGAATATATCTTCTATTACTGGTTGCAAATAATTTTTGCTTATTGTAGATGATTTTAGTAGAAATATGTGGGTGTATTTTCTAAAATATAAATAAGATGTATTTAGTATCTTTCAGAAGTTTAAATCCTTAGTTGAAAAAGAGTCTGGCTGTAATATCATAACTCTTATGACAGATAACGGGGGGAATTTGTTCTTCTGCTTTCTCCAACTTCTGTGATACTCATGGCGTCAAACGCTAGTTAACTACACCTTACACTCCTTAGCAGAACAGTGTTGTCGAACGTCGCAACCGTATGGTTGTTGAAATGGCTCGTTCCATGTTACAACACAGGAGTGTTCCGAACAAATTCTGGGCTGAAGCGGTATTTACTGCTGTCTATCTTCTTAACCAATCACCTACTCAGGCTGTTAAGGGGAAGACTCCCGAAGAGGTTTGGTCTGGTCGTAAGCCTAAGATCAATCACCTCAAAGTATTTGGCTTGGTTGCATATGTTTGGATTCCAACTGCTGAGCGCTCTAAGTTGGATTCCAAAAGCCAGAAACTCATGATGACAGGGTACAGTGATCATCACAAGGCCTATAGGTTGATAGATATAGCCACTGGCCGTCTTAGGTTCAGTCGGGACGTAGTATTTGATGAAGACAGAGGATTCTTTCAGTCTCCTCCTTCTGAGCAGTGTTTTGAGGATCAGCCTCACAGTGTTCTTCTTCTGGTAGGTCCACCTAATGGTAGGGATAATGCAACATCAGTATTTGATGATGCACTACTTGAGCTTCCTCTGGAAAATAATCCTCCTCTTGCTGCTCCTATTGTTCTTGAGCCTTCTCCACCTCCTCCTGATATTGGTTCCTCTACTCTCCGGCCTAAATGCTAGGCTAAAACTATTGGTGATCTCCGAGATAATGAGCTCCTTGATGGTAGAACTTCTAGAAATAAGAGCAAACAATAGTCTACAGTAAATTTTGCTCTTATGGCTAACCTGCATAGTATTTTTGAGCCTCAAACCTATTCAGAGGCTAAGGGTACACCTGAATGGGAATAGGCTATGGAAGCTGAATTCTAGAGTCTTTAGAAGAATCACACTTGGACCCTTTTTGATCTTCTTGCAGGGAAAAAGCCCATTAGCTGCAAATGGGTATATAAAGTGAAATACAAAGCCCTAGACAAGTATGAAGCTCACCTTGTTGCTCGAGGGTTCTCCCAGAAGGAAGGCATTGACTATGAGGAGACCTTTGCTCCTATAGCCAAGATGAGTACCATACAGCTTGTCCTTGCCTTAGCAGCTTAGTTCAATTGGAAAGTCCATCAGATGGATGTAAAGAGTGCTTTTTTGAATGGTGACTTACAAGAAGAAGTCTACATGACGCAACCTCCATGATTCAAGGTTGCCGGTCAAGAACAGAAAGTCTGTAGATTAATCAAAGCACTCTATGGTCTGAAACAAGCTCCTTGGGCTTGGTACATGAAAATTGATAAGTACCTAACAGATCATGGTTTTCTGCGGAGTCCATCTGATGCAAACCTGTATATCAAACATACTGGTGATGATATTCTGTTTGTGGTTGTCTATGTGGATGACCTTATCATTACTGGCAGCTCAGCACATTTGATCCATGGGATCAAACAGGATTTGTGCAGCGCTTTTGATATGACAAATTTGGGACTTCTTCATTACTGTTTGGGGATTGAAGCCAGATTGAGAACATCATCTTTCTCTCTCAGTCCAAGTATGCTAGAAATCTTGTGGACAGGTTCAGAATGTAGGATTGCAAACCTGCCACGACTCTTATGGAACCAGGGGTCAAACTTTCAGCTCAGTCATCCTCACCACTTGTGGATGAAACTTTATTTAGACAATTAGTGGGCAGCGTCATCTACCTTTCTGCCACTAGACCTGACATCAGTTTTGCATTGAGCTACATCTCATGCTTCATGTCAGCTCCTAATGCTGATCATTGGATAGCCCCGAAGCGTGTGCTGCGTTATGTGTGTGGCACTCCTGACTATGGACTTCTGTACACTCGGAGTTCTGATCCCACTCTTAGTGGCTACACAGATTCTGACTGGGCCGGTTTGGTTGATGACCGTAAATCTACAGCTGGCTATGTGTTTAGTTTGGGATCCGGTGCTGTCACCTGGACTAGTAAGAAGCAACAGACAGTGGCTCTCTCCTCGACAGAAGCATAATATCGGGGAGCAGTTAAGGCATCTTGTAAGGCAGTTTGGCTTCGACGTATGCTTGCGGATATGCATGTTTCCTAGGCAGGTCCTACTTCCTTGTTCTGTGATAATCAGGGAGTGATCAAACTTGCCAAGAATCCTGTCTTCCATGAACGAAGAAAGCATGTGGAAACCCATTGTCACTACATTAGATAGCTTGTTGAAGACGGATCCGTTCAGTTGCTGTATGTTCCCACAACAGAGCAGCCAACAGACATCTTCACCAAGCCCCTTGGTCCAGATAATTTTGTAAAATTCAGAGGGTATATAGGTGTTGTAAATAGATTGAGCATTAAGAGAGGGTATTAGAATAATGCTATTTTAGTGTTTAATGCTCATTTGGATAAGATCGTCTGTGATCTTATTAGCAGTTTCTTAGAAGAAACTTGTTGTTTCTATTTCTGTAAATATATCTGTATTATTTATTGAGTTACATTGCTCATTGTAAATCAATTCAATACATTGATTGATTTTTGTGGAAAGGAGTGTGTATTGGAGACGGAGACAAAGTGCCAGAACAACCTACTTCAGATAAAGAGCTCGTCATTTGGGAGAGTAAGAACAACAAAGCCTATGCATTAATTGCAACATTTGTAAGTGAAGAGGTGAGTTGCCATATTTCACCATTTTCAACTGCTTTGGAAGCCTTACAAAAGCTGAAAGAACTCTATGACTCACATTTTGCACTTGAAGTTGTTCAACTCATGATTAAGCTCTTCACCCTTGAATTGCAAAATAATGATCCTCTTGCTCTTGCATCCGAAGTAAAATCTATAATGCATGATATTAAAGCCACTAAGGTTGAATTGGATATTCGATCCCAGTGGTGCTTATAGCAACCGAATTTTGCTTCCTTCTCATCCAGGATATCAAATAGAACCCAAAGAGAATCAACACTTAGAAGTGCTCTTGAGATCCTCCACACTGCCTGCGTGGTCAACATTCAAATAAACATGCAGCTTCATATTTCAGGCAGTGTATCTCAATCCATGAGAGATTGTGCCCCGAAGATATCTCAGAAGATTCTTGGCACCAATCCAGTGAGGCTCAACCATATATGAGCTCACCATCCTAATTGCAAAACATATATCCGAACGAGAGTTCACTAAGAACATCAATGCTAGCATGAGTTTGTGAAACTCAGAGGCATTTCACAAATTAGGTCCGGTATCCCTACCACATAACTTCTTAAAGTTAAGCTCCATTGAGGTAGTCGCGGGCTTGCTGTTCACCATTCTAAATCTGGAATCCAACTCCCTCTTACATCTGCAAATGAGAGGGTTTGCACTTGTCAGAAAGAGGTCGTCCTCATAAGGTGCCGATATGAGAGGTCTATCATCCACAACCTTCGAGCAATGGTTTTGGATCGGCTTCACTCCTTGTGAATCTCAGCTTCATTAGACAACTATCAATCCTCTCATACTAAGTCCGAGGTGATTTGCTTCAAGCCATAGAGGGCTTTCTTCCACCTGCACACATGAGATTCCCGAGCATTAATCTCAAACCCCTCGGGTTTTTCCAAACCTATGGACCTACTACATGAGGGGAATGGTCCCCTTGTAATATTTTCCTTCGGTACATCTCAGACATGTACCTTCATGCTCTTCTTGAATTCAGGCATCCTTGTCACCATCTGACTCACATCGGGTAGGGCCCATAAGTAGACCTCTGGTGTTATAGATGAGATATGTCAATTGACATGATCCCCAATGGACCATCTTGCAACTTGATACAAATTGCCAACCCTGAACCCATGAGAAAAAAGCATCTTTGAAAATTCTATTTTCAAACACGTACCTTTCCATCAATGAATGCCACCCTGAAACCTTTGACTTCCATTGCCGAAATGGACACCAGGTTCTTCTTGTGATCAGGTACATAAAAGAGATTATGTAAGTGAATCGAGTTACCCTCAATCAATTGAGGGGTAACATTCCCTACACCCTTTTTGGGATAGGTGGCATCGACTCCAAGTATAATCCCACGATTGTTTTCATATCTACCAAATTAGAGAGAGCACCCCTCTATTCAATGAAGTGTCTTGAAGCACTACAATCAATAAGCTAGATTCCAAAAGAATTTGAAGGAGAGGGCCAATACAAGATAACACTTCTTTATCTTATTAGAAACAATATTTGATTCTTCATTCCTGGGGTTCCTTGCTTTCTTGAAGAGTTGGCCGTTTCCTTGATGACCTGCATTACCTGTCATTCCCTCAATCATTGAAGATGTCCCTAGAATGATTGTTATCTTCATCAAGAGATGTGTCCTTGCCATTTGGACACTCCTTCGCATAATGACCGAACTTATTACAAACAAGGCATCTGTCTTTCTTTCCACCCTTAGATCCCGACTTCCTAATGAAGTGGTCTTTATGTAGGCCATTAGAAGCTTCCGCTGTGCCATTATGATAATTTTCTCTGCGTCGATTTCACCCTTGGTGAATTTGAAGAGAGATGAGAAATCCATTGATCCTTTTGTCCTTTCCCAACTGTCATCGATGATTGCTCTTTCACTCTTGCTCGGGCTTTATCTTCACCTCATCTCTGATACCATGTTAATTTTAGGTATGTTCTATGCTTAGAGCAATTTATTTCAATTTTTATAGTTAGCTCAATATCTTTTTCAGATTAGCAATCACATCAACTTTAAAGTAAACTGCAGATAGAATATAAGCATAAATCGCAGAAGACAAGCCAAGACAAGAGGACACAAGATGTGGCGCTAAAGAGGGACAAACCCCAGTGTGGGGAAACCCTTGATCAATTCTTCTTATATGTTCTTCAATAGTTCAACAAAGAGAGATAGAGAGATAATACATTTACAACATAAGTCAACACTTTGACTTATCTAAATAAGAGCATAGATCATCTCTAAGAAGATGATACATGAGATCAGTTGAAGACATGTTGCTTCAACTGATTCTCTAAGGTGACTCCTTCACCTATCATTGTGCTGCATCTCGTCATCATGCTGCACCTCACCGTGCTGCACCATGCTGCACCCATCATCACAATGCTGGATCTCATGACCATGTTGTACACATCATACTGCTGCACCTTATGCTGCACTACTCATACAACATGTCTCATGTCCTAGCAACACCATGCTTGCCATTGCTATCCATGCTGTCCATGCTTGCCATGCTGCACCATGCTTGCCAAGCTTTCCATGTGCCTTTGCTGCCATGTCACAGTTGCTGTCCCACTTTGCCTTGCCATACCTTGCTGCTGTCCCATATGTCTTAACGTACCTTGTTGCTGTCCCATGCATCTTAGCAGCACTGTCACCTTGCTGTCCCATGCATCTTAGGAGCACTATGTCATCTTGCTGTCCCATGCATCTTTAGCTCCACCAAGCTCCTAGCTGTCCGATTTACTAGCACTGTTGTCCACAACACTGTTGTTCCATTTGTTGCCTTCACTACTACTTATATGGTGACTGGTTAGGGCATTTGGCAGCCCTTACACACCCAACTATCAGTCCATAAACAACAACGTATTGCTCCTATCAACTCTGCGGAGCATAACATGCATGATGATTCATTGCTTCCTCAAGCTGACACTAACACATAGGATTCCAATATTGAATCAGATTTGGGTGGAATTGATGTCTCCTCACCTGAGTTGTTTCATCTTCCATGCCTTGATTTATTTCATGAGTCTGCTACACCAACAATTTCTCCAAATTATTCAGATCTTTATCCTACTGGTTTTGATTGCAATCATGTACATGAGGGTGATGTTTCACAATTAGAGGATGAGGATATTGAATCCCTGGCTCATGATCTATTCAATCAACAATTTCTAACAGGTGAAGAACAAGACCTTACACCTCGACAAATTCAAGATGGTCCTTTGATTGATCCATCTTCATTCGTAACCCTTAAAGAGTTTAATGTGTCAGATATCCCATTCGATCAAATTAGTGACTCTGACAACCATCACCAAATCAATAATGTCTTCACTGATACAGTTGATGATGACTGCCCATGTTCGGTTGTTGACCTCACTAAGCCACCCAAATTTTATGCTCAACCTTTTGAAGGTTCGGGGACACATCAGGAAGTTGAGGGACTTCGGCTTCCACTGATGGTTATGTCATGCTCTCACGTCCCTGACTAGATCCATAAACTAGTTCAAATTAGGGTTTCCTCGTATGATTCCCATCTCAGCACCATCTCACCCGATGAAGGCTCATTTTTGAAAGATTCTGAGATGCATCTTTCCTTGTACTCTGATTTGTTTGTTGAAGAAAGTACAACGACCATTGTTTCAAATCCTTCCGATTCTTGCTTGGTAGCTGTAGATCGTCATCAAGTACCAAATGGTGTTGTCATCCATTCCATTGTATGTGAGCAAGGAAACCACATTACTCAGTTCTTTTGTGAGACTCATCCTGTTGATTTGTCCCCATCTAATCTTTTGGACAACCAATTGGTCAATACCAGATAATCCGATTGAACCAATAATATATTCACTGATGATTTTCCTGTCACAGTTGATGATCACCGTATGCATTCACTTGTTGATATTACAAAACCACCTATATTCGATGATCGCCCATTTGAGAGTTTAGGGTTTTGTCAGGACAATGAGTTTGGCTCTCGTCGATGGTTATATCAGACCCTTATGTCCCTGACGAGATCCATGAACAAACTCAGATTAAGGTTTATGAAATTATAGTTTCTGTGCAAGAATCCTCTAGTGTCTCAGTTGCACTCGATGGATTTCCATCATTGGAAAATTGTGAGGGTCATGAAGTTGATCATCTTGATTATCATGGTAGGATTGCTGACTAGCTTGAAGAATCTTATCTGGTGAATCCCTATGCTACTGCACGACATCTTGTTTATCTTAAATGTGATTTAGGGTTAATAACAAATGAATGAATATTATGGCTGGATGTTCATGGCTTCCAAATTTGTCATTCTATTTACCAGGATAGGGTTGCAACTTGGCTTGAACAATCTTTTCTGGCACGTTTTCTTGCCGACAGGCGTGATCTTATTGTTGTGCATGTTTCATAGGTAAGCACTTTTGTTTTTGCACAATACTTTTTACTAGTTCTAATCATTGACATCTTTGTTTCTCCATGGTGGGAACTGCTATGGTGGCTACATTGGATGTTCGATTTCACTTGACTCTATCTCCTCTCTGGTTAAATTAGGGATTTAGGGTTAGATTAGTTTAGAGTTTGCTAATTGGATTTAGTTGAAGTCTTGCTTCAGTTTGAAGTTTAAGCTAGTTAGGGTTTAGAACTGTTGTTGCATTTTCTATATTGAAGGTAGTTAGGTTTGTTGCATGACATTATGCATTGAGCATACATTCAACCTTTTCTTTTATTGCATTCACCAAGGGTCTACATAAGCATGCCATGGTTTATTTCTTGCATTACATTGCATTACACTGCATTGTTTTTCCTGTATTGCATGTAATTCAATCTGTTGCATCGTATCATGCATTCATTTCCTTGCATAGCATACTATGGTTGTTGACCTAGCATTGCATCTGCTCTCTGTGTTGCATGCCACTACACGATCTTTCACAAGCCTTGCTATATGCATGCTCCCTGCTAACCACGCATATCATGAAGAGCTTTCCTTATCCCTCCTTTGTACCTTCTCAAACCCTATAAGGATTGCTTTGGCCTCATCGCACCTGCTGAAAACCTAGAAGAGCTACCATGGTCACTTTGCTTTAATGCTGAAACCCTAACCCTAACAGTTACGTGTGGATGTAGCAACTACTCCAGGAGGCAACCCTTCATAGGTCCAACTGTCAAAACTGCGTCTTGAACATATTTCCTATCAGTCCTATAACTTAAACCCTTTGTTCAGCTTGGTCTTGGATATTTCGATGGGTTGTTTTCATTATTCACTTGTCAATTGGAGATATGATGCGAAAGTGGGCCATGAGAGCAAACCTAAGTCAAAGAAATCCTTTGGTTTCTAAAAATAAGAAACAACCTCTCTCGCCCATAAAATAAGTCGAGATCCTTCATCCATAGTCAAAGCCCTTCCTTCTTCCAAGTCACCCAATAATTCATGCTTAAGATGCCCAAGAAAAACAAACATAAGCACTCGATTATACAATGAAAAACATACCTTTTGGGTTGGATTGACGACCTTCTAGCATATGCTCTCGACAGATGGGAGAAGGGACATATGATTGATGTAGGGAGCGGAGATGAAATGACAATGTATCGGCTACACTGGCAGCTGTCAGGCACTGTTGGCTGTCGATTGAAGAGATAACTAGGAGAAAATTTCTCCTATGCGGTCACTGATTTTTTGGTGGGTAACATCTAGCTCCAATTGGGACATGAACTCTCTATAGAGCGCATGATCAATGTACTCAAACAGGGATGTCATGAGAATACTAACAATCCTCCAGGATTGCGGACCTTTATCCTGCACATCACAAACAACGTTGGAAGCATGTGTCCTGGGCGTACTTTTATCGCCCATGTTTTCATTAAATAGTACAACCATGCAAGAAAGCAAATCTATACTAAGATGCAAATTTTGTCTAAGTGCACCTATTCTAGCATGAGAACATTATATGATGATAGTAGTTATGCAAAATCAATGTGCAATGCATTTAACTCTAACATGCATAATATACAATGTCAAGTGCTAAGTATAGTAATATAGCTAGATAGGTCTGTGCTTGGGACCATGAATAATGCAAAGGGGCCACGGGAAAAGGGAAAGAACATGAATCAGGGAAGAACCATCATATCATTTCCTCAACCCTAAATTTGGAGAAATCAATGACCAAGCTCAAGTGCTCCTTCTCAAAAGTCTCTTTAGTGGTATAAGGATGAAGGGATGGTTGACATGAAGGACACAACAAATAAGTTGCTTTTCCTCATAATCATATTCAAAAGGGGGAAATGTCCTAGGCTCATCATCATTAATGATCGTGCATTAAGGAATGATGAGAGGGTCCATTAATGACATGAATACACCTTCATGATGATAAGGAAGGCAAGGCGAAGGAACGTGTCTATTAGTATCATAGATAGGGTCTTTGTCAAAACGATGACCCATTTTTTGTCATCAATATGCATGTAATATTCAATGCCAACTATTGGGGAATACACAAGATTACCCTCCTCAAG
The DNA here is from genome assembly GCA_000404065.3 of Pinus taeda. NCBI lineage: Eukaryota > Viridiplantae > Streptophyta > Pinopsida > Pinales > Pinaceae > Pinus > Pinus taeda. The sequence goes on along the minus strand of APFE030887424.1, from coordinate 19,065 downwards.
GTACTCATGAGGCTCATCATCCAATCTGTCAACCATGGTGTGGCTTGCCCGAAATTCACTTCTTGAGGATCCATCTTTGCCATGCATGTTTTCAATAACATCTTCAAGGCTTTCCAAAGGCACATCATTAACAATAACATCCTTGATAACGGTAAGGCCAACTCAACTTCACTCCCCACAAATCCATTTTCATCGTCAACAGTGTTACTCATAAATTGTATCATCCTCAAAATGATGGCAGCTTCCATCCCACATCCCTCATTTATATGTAAGAAGTCAGAAATGCCAACTTTTGGGGAATCAATGGTGTCCCCACACTCAAGATTTTCAGAAAGTACTTCATCCCATATCACTTCTTGTGCCAGAGAACCACCCTTATCATGTTCTTCTACATAGACCAGGGGCTTTAGAGGGACTTCATCATCATTGCTATCGTAGTCAATTCCCCAATTTGCAGTCCAAAATTCTTCCATATACCCTTCATCTGCTTGATGGTCTTCTACATTTGTGGCTTCCTTAGGATCATCCCAATCCAGCTTAAGGACCTTTGATGGATTTGTTGCATTTTTAGAAAGATGAAGATAGAATTGGTAAATGGCCTATATGTTGCATGCATGTTCATCAATCATGAATTGTGACCTCTAACATTGATTTTGTTGTTGTTTTAAATCAAAACATCAAATGAAGTGGTTCTAGTAGCGTCATAGAGATCATTGATTTGACACATTCCAAGAGACTCAATGAATAATTTCACTAAAGTACCTTGGTGAATGATGCCCTCTCTCGAAACATATGAGATGAATTCAATTGTATGATCAAGTACGAATAATGGATTACCATTGAATCTTAGGATGTTACTGAATATCTCACACAACTTCCAAGGAACCATTCTTTTGAATTTTGCATTACAATCAAGAGTAAAGTCGCCAGGGTGAATTCAAAATGCCTAGAGAGATGCTTGCTTCAACCTACAAGCGTTTTCTTTAAGGTTTAGTGAAGAATGAGGGCTTCATTCTTTCAATGGAGTCGCTAAATAAGGATTTATATTGTCATATAGGGACAAGACACACACTTCATTTCTGCAACAACAATGCAAAAGATGTTACCCCAAAATCTAGCAGGCCCTAAGGAGGGAAAGCATATAGGACAAAGAGCTAGACTATTTGCTAACAATGGGACAATGGCCCACATCACCACAACCAAGGTCCATTGCTCTTTACAGTCTTTCACCAATGGGAGGAGTCTCGGTAGGAAGGAAATAGGGTACTAACTGATCAAGCTAGAGCTCATTGGAAAGAGAGGCTTGTTGTCGCACAGATTGTCACGACAACACTCAGATCGGGGGCTGTCACCCTGATCCCCGATCTCTCCATTTAAGCCGTCTCTTGCGGCTAAGGGGGGTAGACCCTATGGGATAAATGAAGACCAACTGTGGACCAGTTGGGTCGGGAGATAGAACAAGGCGATTTAGCACTTGATTGATTTAGCAATTAATGTACCATTGCCTTATGGAGTCAATGATTAAATGATTATTTATTAAATGTTGTAGAAGTATAAACCATGTAAAACAATCATTTATCATCAAATAACCCAAACGATGTAAGATATTCAACAAATGCACAACGCCTTAATGATGATCCAGCAATTAAACTTCAAGAAAAATTAAATGCTTTAAATGATCATAAAATTTAAATGCCGACTAGTTACCACTTTCATATAGCCAACTTATAAATAAACATTTAAATGCATTTAGCTATAGAGAAATGAAACATAAATACCACAAGAAACTCCAAAAAAAATGAATTTTCAAAATTTTTAGTTAAGCTTTTCATTTTTATTTTTTTTATTTTATTTTTTATTATTATTTATTATTTATTATTTATTTATTTTTTAATTATATATATGTATTTGAAATATTATTATTATTATTATATTTTAGTTTTTCAAAAATAAAACAAAACTAAAAACTTAATAAAACTAAAATAAAATGAAACTTAAAACTATCTAAACTAAATTAAACTAAAGGGACCTTTTATATATATTTTATATATTTTCTTTCTTTCTTTTTTTTTAAAGAAATTTTTAGATTTTAATTTTAAATTTTCATCAAAGTTAAAACAAATAAAATTATATGAAACCAAAATTTAATTTTTTTTATTTTTTAGAGAAAATCTAAATAACTAAATTTTATGCCCCTTTTTTATTTTTATATTTTTAAAACCAAATTGAATAAAAAAGAAAGAATAACAATATTAAATCGATTTTTTTTTTTATTTTATCGTTTATTTATTATTATTATTTTTTTTATGATTCCAAACAATGAAAATAAAACTATATGACATTCATTAAAAAAAAAGAAGGAAATATGAAACCTAATATAATCTAACTAAAACTTAAATGAAGTTGAAACTGAAACGAAACTATAAAAAATATGTGCTACCCTTACTTGACGTTAACCATGAAATCAAACCGCTAGGAAAAATCGAAATCCAGTTTTCTGTACGTGACTGGTGTATGCAGGCCCTGGGGTTTCGATGGCGGATAGCAGGTTTTGGAGATGTCGAAGGCTCGATGGACTGTGTGGAGTTTGAATAGGAGCTCATGCGTTCTGCAGGCGTTGAAAGAAATGCGAAGACCATGTGAGGAAGAAGGGAGCAATATTGCGTTAAGTTTTGAAGTAGCTGTGTGGGTTTTGGAATTAGACGCAGGCAGAAAGAGCGAGGGTCGAAGGGTAAAAAGGAGCGATTGCAAATTTGAAGCTACAAGTCTACAGATTGTTTTAGACAGTGGAATGGAGCTGAGGCGGCAAGGGGCAATTCAACGCAGAAAGCCACACTTTTTTTTTTTGGCTTGCAGGTTTCGGAGAAGAAGGATGCGTGAGGATGCAGGTTGGATGAAGCCGCAGACTAGCAAGCTGAACGTGGAAGAGGCAACGTTTGCAGGAAATGGATACCGCGGCGAGGAAGGAGGACTGCGGGGAAGAGAGGAAATAGCGAGGAATGGATGGATTGACAATGTGGCAATGCGCTGAACGGATGAGGGGGTCACGTGAAGAGGTGAATACGCCAGTCTTGTGCACGCTGAAGGGAGCGACGATGACTGCAACCTAAAAAAAAATTTTAAAATTTTTCTGTAGCAGTGAAAGTTGAAAACGCAGTCCAGAAACCTGATCAAAATTTTAAATCTTTCCTGCTCCAAGTTGCCTGATGGAAACCCTGAAAAATTCTCAAAGCCTGTACCTGCAACCTGCAATGGCAAAAAAAACAGAATACCCAAAAATAATGTGCAGAAAACAAAACTGAAAACCCTACATCAGCTAAATAATTACAACATTTATAGATTTTCGACTCTTAAGCAGCCAGATTTGTCAATAATCACAGTAATATTATCAGAATTTAATTTTAATGTGAGATACTTCAGAAAACCCTGCATGCATTCATAAAAAATTTCAGATGATAAGCTCAATTAAAACTAGCTGGGCTCTTTCAGAAAACACAATCCGGGAGTTGGTTGGTTCAGCTGAGAACTTCCCCTAACGCCCGGTAAACTCAAAACTAAGATTTCATGCACAACGTAAATTCAACCGTTAACATAGAGGAATAAAACAATAGTGAAATCCAGATCAATGGAGATACCTACCATTATATTTCAGAATCTAAACTATCATTCAAACCCCAGAGATCAGACAAGATACCTGTGCCTAGATCAATCTTCATCAAGCTATTATCAATCGCTGAAAATAAAATTATGCAGAAAAATAAAACATCTTACAACATTTTCAGAAGAGTAACACCAACAAGATTTTCAACCCCAAAGTCTTTCTTTATTGCACAAAAAAATGACTACAAGGGAGCTTTCTTTAGCACCAGACTCTAAGATCCAATCTGATCTCAAATGACCCCTGACACCTTATTTAAAGGAAAAATATCAACGGCTAGTTCGAGTGATCCTTGTCAAAATGATCTCGATCGTCGATGGGATCAAAATCCTTTTTAATCTCATCTGTCGAATTTTTAAATGCATTTTAACATATTAAAAAATTAAAATTTTGCATTTATT
>APFE030887424.1:0-13030 GCA_000404065.3 Pinus taeda | reverse complement strand
ATCGTGGATACATGAGTTATCCCGACCTTTGTTTTTGAACCCCTCTTTATTTAGCTTTTGCCTTTTCTTGTTTTTTCTTTGTATTACTGTTTGGGGCTTCTGGAAATTGGAGCACGCTGTGTATGATATGAAGCATTTATTACGAACTTAAGGCGGGGCAGTTCATTCCCACCAAGGGTTGGGGCGTGCATGGGTTCCTCAATGATGTGGGGGCACTGATGGGGCCCTATGAACCTGTTACCCACCGCCAGTGGGTGACCCCTATACAAGACTTTCTCCTAGATTTGTCTCTAGCTAGCAACCAACAACCCCTTGTTTCCACTTGATAGTTCGATGTGCAACTATTCTCTGCCACCTGAGGCAACCATTGTGTGCCCTCGTCCATCTGTTATGATCGTATGTTTGAAGGTGGGCCTTCCAACCTCGAAGGTTTGCTTTTTCATTATGTAATTGGGTGTTTATGCTTGCTTTTCTTGTGCACATGTGGGCATGGATTAGTGGGAGGATTCAGTAAAAAGAAAAAGCTTTGATTGTACTCTTGTTCCCTTACCTCAATTGGTAGTTAAACTTGTATCCTAGTCCCATGGGATCTGCTTTATTGGCTATTAGCTTTAGGAGTGGCATTACATGGGAAACCTTGATTATGGTTGCGTGGTCGCACTTCCTGATACCATATATCTTACTTCTCTCCGCTCATTACAAGTCCTCCTTAGATTTTCCCCATCTGGGTCCACAAGGTGTTAGCCTCCCCCTCGCCTTTTCCACACCTTGGGTCGGGCTTGGAATGATGCCCCAGAGGTTGATGCAACTAAAAAGAAAAATAAAGGCATAATATGGCCATATACAACAGGAAATGTATCACAAAATGCAACAGATGGTCAGGACATTAAAATTTAGCATGTGGGAAAAAGCCAAACATGAGCTCTACTCCATTTCATTATAGCCATCACTCTAGTTCCTAGGGCCCTTATGGGTGCCCCTTGCATCATTAAGGAACTCATGATTGTCCCAACCCCTGGTGGGCGATGAATTGCCCTACCTTAAGGGGGTAGTTATTGCTACATCTTACACGTCATGCTCTCATCCCCTTGATCCCTGAGAAGTAAAATGAAGACAAATCAATAAAAAGCAAAAGGCATATGAAGAATATTGGAAAAACAAAAGGTCGGGGAAGCTCATGTACCACGATTGCTCTCTTCTACATTCATACACCTAATGTGTGGGCATCCTTCATCATAGATACCCTTGTACCATGGCATGTAGCTTGGAGCCTTCCCTTTTGTCCACTCCATTCCATCACTATCTCACATGACACCTGCTGCTTGACAGATGTACCATGGACCTGTCACTCCCTTAAAGGTTGAAACCACCTAGTAGGGTCCTTCATTAACCTCTCTTGTCAAGGAAGGTAACATCGTTACATGCTTAAAGCCCATTTGGAAGGGCATGCCACTATGAAGTGTCCACTTCTTCCCTTGATTTGCAAGCTTATTTACTCAATTGCACTAATGAATATTGTACCGTAAGGTGAGGAGATACATTGGATCTTATACAGGATTGCAGATGGGGTTTCATCTTGGACTTAGCCTCCCTATACAGAATCTAAGCCCTTCAAAGGCTCACAATGGCACTTCTAGGGTGAGAGTTGAGAGCCACGGGCCTCCAAACATTCAAAGCATTCATTACCACATCGTGGGCTTCTTCAACACCACCACATCGCTTGTCCATGCCCTAGTTATACAGAGATGATGATGCACTTGGACCACGTTGCCTAGCCAGCTATACATTGCACCCGACACTTGGGAGCTGATCCAGGGCCTTGAGGAGGTTGTGTCTTTTTTGGAGAGACATGGGAGGGCATGTGTCATCTTCTAGACCTCATTGATGGAGCATCGACTTGATTATGAACCACTTGGAGACCCATGAGACCATTGCTTGTGCCCCAAAGCCACATGGGTGCACCACATGTTGTTTTGCTTGAAGATCAACGGGCCACCCCCATGACCATTATCTGTGGAGCCCTCTTATTCATCATGGCATTTGAGGACTCAATTAGGCCTTCCAATAATACTTTGCATCATTATTTCATCATTTCGGCTTCATTTGGATGGCTTATCTTACACATTTGAGTTATTTGGTGGGCTTATCACCAAAGTTATTGCTAGTTCTCACATTAAAGTAATATTAGGGGCATGTTTAGGCTAATTCAAATTAGAGGAGGCTCATATAAATAGAGTTGATCCTCATTCCCTTTGATCATCTTCACTTGAACTTGGATATCTCCTCTTGAGAATTTCGCACTTCTTTCTTGGTTGTCTATTGGAGATCTCTTGATGCATTTCAGTATCTTTGGAGCTGAAATTTCCTTCTCTCTTGGAGCCATCTTCTTGGTATTGGATTGGGTATATCTATTGTTATCTTGGAAGTAAATCTTGTTGAAGATTTGTTTTACATGAAAAATGTCTAGTGTGGAAATTTTGTAACTCTCATTCTTGTGTGCCCTAATTATTGAATATTATTGTAAAGGATTGTTAGATTGCAAATTTGTACATGTTACTCATTGATAACAAATAGATGAATGTTCCTAGTGGAGTAGAACTCGTTTTCGTTCCATTAAAATCCACAAATTTTGGGTGGATAAATGCTAAAGAGTGCTTGCTACGCATCATTTTCTAGCCTCCTTGAAGACAATTTTGGCCAAATTTCGAATAACATAGACTCCATAGCCCAAGGACAAGGCACTGATCCGAGTAAATTTGGTGTTCACTGCTTCCCTTCTCTTTTTCTCCCCCAAAATTTCTGGCGTCCAAATTTGGACGACCTACCTAGGGCTTCCTGTGAAATTCATAAGGGAAGGAATTTTTCACATCCACTTGGATAAAGTGCTGCACTGGTGTCTCCCTAGGGTTCCTCAAGGTTGCCATGGTTCATTTGCAAGAAATTGAAAGCCCTAACTCTATCCTTGAAATCTCGTCTTGAACGTTTAGGCGTGTTAGCTTTCTTGAGGGTTTGGGCATATAGTATATGGTGGATTAATTCATTGAAACTCTTTCTTTCATCCCACATTGACCTAGAGTATGCTTTGAAGAGTCTTCTCTCGCAAGATTATACATAAACCCTATGTCTCTTGTGGTCCCATACTAGGTCCTTCTCAAGAATAGCGAAAGCTTATGTAAAGGGATATAACCATCTTACAAAGCTTCTTGAAAGGTCCTTATCAGCTTTGGAGCCTTTACCTTCATTATTTTGTCATCATTGAATATCATAAGCTCTAGGTCTAGATCTCCTCATATGTCTTTCTTGGAGAGCTTTTTGCATCTCTTGGAGCATTGAGCCTTTATTTCAGCCTCTCCTTTGAATGGGCCTTGGAAATCACATCATAGCTTATCATTGATCCAATCATTATTGGTGATTTCCATCATACCAGTGCTCCTGCCATTGGTGAAAGTCTGTAAAGAGTAGGGTACATAGGCTGTGGTGACTGTGGCCCTTTGTCCCATTGTTGTCATTTGGTCTATTAGTTGACCCTTAGGTACCCATCCTAGGATCCCTGCTAGATTGTGTGGCAACATTTTTGACGTTGTTGCCAGTGAAATGAGACGTGCGTCTTGTTCTGCTATGACAGTATTGATATATCATTTTGGCGACTCCATTGGAAGAACAAAGCCCTTGTTCTTCATTGAACCCTAATGTCAATGCTTGTAGGGTGAAGCAAGCAACTCTCTAGGCAATCTTTGAATTCACCCTGGCGACTCCCATGTCACACACACACACACAAATATCTCTCTCTCTCTCTATATATATATAGATATAATCAATGGCTACCAAGAAAATTCATGAATGGTTCCCTGCTTTGGACATCACATGGATCCTAGGATACCCAAATGGCTTGGATAAAAGGCTTATGCAAGCTATGCCATGTTTTGATGGTAACCCATGTTCAACAAATGTTCACATAGCAAAGTTCATCAAGAATGATTTTGAGATGAATTTGACTCATCTGGATAGCCTCATTGAGTTATTTATCTTCTCTGTTGGGTAAGAACATATGGGCTGGCTTAAGTCATGTGAACCTAAACACATTTCTTCTTTCTCTACCTTAGTTGTATATTTCCTCCTATACAAAGGCCCAAGTTCTCAATCTGTTCAAGAAGCAATTGAAGTCTTGGACTAAGCATTTGAGGAAGCCTCTAATAAACATAAAGAATGTCAGGAGGAAGAAAGGGATCCCCATCTTGAAAGCATTCTTGAAGACGTCAAGGATTATGCTGGGGAAGAAGATCATGAACTTGAATGCATCTCCTATGAGGATCTTGATCCTAAAAGCCTCCAAATGTTGCAAGAAAGAATGGATGAATATGACAAGTCTTGCATTGAGCTAGTAGGAAAATATAAACACAAAGATCTCCACTTTCATTTTTGTAAACAAGGAGGAAAGCTCTATGATATGCAAGATGAATATGAGAAGAATCCCACGGATGCCATTCTCCTAGAAGTTTATTACTAGAATTATGTAGTAAATACTTTGGGTGATATTCTTCAAGAAAAGGAGAAAGAGGAGGAGCTCTCTTTTCCTAGTAATGAAGAGTGGGATCTCTGATGAAAATCATGACAATCAAGGTAATAAGGATCATGTGGATGAATTCTGGTGTGCAGGATGGGGAATTGAATCTAATCATCAAGAAGAAGAAATTATTCCACCCCCTCTGGTAGGTAATGTTGGTCAATATGAAGGTTATTACGAAGTCCATCCTAATGATTTGAAAGGTCTCTTCTTTATGTTTCAAGATGATGACAATCCTGTCAAAGAGGATCTTTCCATCATCGTGAGTGATTCTAATAGCTGTAGTTTGGAAGGGATTAAGAAGAATTCTTCTTCTAACCATGTCATTGACAAAGGGTTTTTCTTAATGTTTGAGCAATCCTCCCCTTGTTGTGTTGATGGCCCAAAGTTGGATGTTTGTGACGAGGTTCATTTACTTAGTTTTGAGGAAGAATTAGTTTCCCCTCTGGAAGGTGGGGAATCATGGTTTTTTCCCAAGTATAATGATGATTTCATGTCTTGTTTTTCTAATAATCACGATACTATCATTTTAGAGCCATTTGCATCCTCGTGCCATGAGGATGATATGCTTGAGGTGGCTCTTCACTGGAGGTTCATGAGCTTGATTATCAACATATCTATCTTTTGGTTAGAACAATGAATTTGATTCTAGAAATTGATGTCTTTCCCTTCCTCCAGAGTTCCTTTCTATGATGTATGGGTCTCTTATTTTCCCACCTCCCGTCCTTGTGATCTTGCATATGATTCTTCTTGTCTTCACTTGGGGATTTATTACATGAATAATCATAGGGGCAGGTGTCCTTATATTGATCTACTTATATGTTGGTTGCATTGGTTATATGATTACACTTAGCATTCACATAATGTGACTGTGCATGTTAGAGTAGGATGCATTGCATATTGGTGTTGCATTAGAATTCAATATCATATTATGTTATCATGTTAGATTAGATTTGCATTCTAGAGTATATTTTATTTCTTATTAATTTTATGGATTAACAAAGGCATGGGCGATCAAAGGACACTATCAAAACATGCTGCTTCATTTGCTTTGTCTATGATGTGCAGGTAACAAGTCTACGGTCCCAGGAGATTGCTGGTGTTCTCATGACCTCCTTGTTCGAGTACATGGTTCGTGCACTCCATTGAGAGCTCATGTCCCTGTTGGAGCTAGATGTTACCCACCACTAGTGGGTGACCCCTATAGGAGAAATTTTCTCCTAGATTTGCCTCCAGCCGATAGCCAACAACCCCTTGCAGCCACGTGATAGCTTAGTGTGTTACTATTCTCTGCCACTTGAGCGAGCCATTGTGTGCCCTCACCCATTTGTTACGATCATATGTTTGAAGGTGGGCCTTCCAACCCTGAAGGTATGATTTTTCATTATGTAATTGGGTGTTTATGCTTGCTTTTCTTGGGCACATTTGGGCACATTTGGGCATGGATTAGCGGGGGATTCGACAGAAAGAAAAATCTTTGATTGTACTCTTGTTCCCTTACCTTAACTAGGGGGTTAATCTTGTATCCTAGTCCCACGAGATTTCCTTTATTGGCTACTAGCTTTAGGAGTGACACTACATGGGAAACCCTGATTATGCTTGCGTGGTCCCACTTCCTGATACCATATATCTCACTTCCCTTCTCTCATTATAAGCCCTTTTCACATTTTCCCCAACTGGGTCCACATTTGTCTGTTGGGTCCACAAGGTGTTAGCCTTCTCCTCTCCTTGCCCACATCTTGGGTTGGGCCTAGAATGATGCCCTGGAGGTTGATGCAGCGAAAAAGAAGGATAAAAGCATAATATGGCCACATAGAATAAGAAATGTACCACAAAATGCAAAATATGGCCGAGACATTAAAATTTAGCGTGTGGGTAAAATCCAAACATGAGCTCTACCCCCTATCATTTTGGTAGTCACCTTGGTTACTAGGACCCCTATGAGTGCCCCCTGCATCATTAAGGAACCCATGATTGTCGCAACCCATGGTGGGTGATGAACTACCCCTACCTTAAGGGGGTAGTCACTGCTACATCTCACATGTCATGCTCTCATCCCCTTGAGCCCTGAGTAGTAAAATGAAGAAAAATCAATAAAAGGAAAAAGGAATATGAAGAAGGGTGGAAAAACAAAAGGTCGGGGTAACTCATGTACCATGATTGCTCTCTCCTACATTCATACACCCAATGTGTCGGCTGGCTTCATCATAACTACCCTTGTACCATGGCATGTGGCTTGGAGCCTTCCCTTTTGTCCCCACTCCGTTCCATCACTATCTCACGATACCTGTCGCATGACAGATGTACCATTGTCCTGTCATTCCCTTAAAGGTTGAAACCACCTAATATGGTCCATCATTAACCTCTCTTGGCAAGGAAGGTAACACTAGAACATGTTCAAAGCATGGTTTGGGGGAGTGACCACCCTTGCGAATCGCTCCCGGAGTGCGTTCTCGCAAAATGAAATTGCTCCCTAGTTTTTCACAAAATTTTTGTCACAAAGATGTTCCAAACACAATTTTTTTCAAAGAAACAAGAGTTTTTGAGTAGGGCAGCGTAATATTCAAGCTTATGGCCTTAGTATTGATATCCAATTCATGGTAACATTAAATTCTTAAGGTAAAAGTGACATTCTCTTTTATCTTTCATTTTCATCCTTTTACTTAAATTTTAACATTATCATGAAATGACTCATCATGTTTGAGTGATTTCAACCTGATTGGATTTCATATGGAGAAAGAGAATTTTGTATCTTACTCAAAATCCAGCAGACTTGTCAGTTTTTCGGGATTTCAGGATTGGGGGGATTGCAATGTTTCCATTGGATTTTGTCATGTACTAGGGAATGGGACTCGTATTTAATCAAGAGCAGCAAGCCATCTATGTACCTTGTTGTTGGTGACATTGGTTGCTGAACTCCTCAATCATGACCCTACTAAAAATGTACCCATCGCTGAAGCAAAATGATGATACATTTTTTTCTATCTTATGATAAATTGCTTAGAGGGTGATATTAATGACAAAGATCCCAAGATAGGCAATGATTTTGATGATATGTAGCTATTTGTTATAGCATGATTTTTATGGATGCTAGAGGCCATCTAAAGCCTATTTGTTGATGTATTTTTGGTTCAAAGATGGATTGCATTCGATGCTATTTTGGTTATGTGCACCCTTACATGCTAGATAAATGAGCTTGTAACTTGTGGACGTGGTTGATGAAGATTATAAGTTCTAGATGATTGATGTTATATGGTTTAATCCATGTTTTTATGCTTTTTATATCTAATTCATCATTCTATATGCTTTTGTTGACATATATGCATCAAAATATATAAAAATATATATTATATAAAGATTTGCTCTCAACTCGGGAGCTTTTGGAAATGTTGCTCCCCGCTTCCGCTCCTGCTACCCACTTCTGCTCTCGGTCCTAAGTAACCTTGGTTCAAAGCCCATTTGGAAGGGCATGCCACTATGAAGTGTCCACTTCTACCCTTGATTACCAAGCTTATTTAGTCAATTGCACTAACGAATTATTGTACTGGAAGGTGAGGAGATGCATTGGATCTTATGTAAGATTGCAGATGGGTTTTCAGCTTGGACTTGGCCTCCTTATATGGGATCCAAGCCATCTAGAGGGTCATAATGGCACTTGTAGGGTGAGCATTGAGAGCCATGGACCTCAAGACATGCAGAGCATTCATTGCCATGCCATGGGCTTCTTCAACACCAACACATCTCTTGTTCGTGCCCCAATTATACAGAGATGATGATGCACTTGGACCACGTTGCCCAGCCAGCTACAAATTATGCCCGACACTTTGCAACTGACCCAGGGCCCAAAGGATGTTGTGTATTTTTGGTGAAAACTTCAAAATAGAAATCTAACTACAGTGACTGGTATTATTTCTTCTACTTATTAATTCAAAATAAGTTATTCACAGTGTTTCTACGGCAAATATCGAAATAAATTCTACTGCAGCCTTCACAAAAATACTGTGGAAAGTGAATTCAAAGAAAAAATACTAGCACACGGATAATCACAATGACACAGTTGTTTTTGGACAATCGTCCCTGGAAACCTCAGTGTGGGAAAACCGGTGCAACAGATGAGGGTTTCTTTATTAATCTTCAGCAAAAATCTCATGTACAAGATGCAACTAACAAAATAGAAAAGATATCTCTGTGAGAATTTTACAGACAACTTTCTCACACACCTTGGCGAGATTCTGATTTGGGAGAGGACCCACTGCCCCCTCTGTCACTCACTGCGTTAGCTTCTGCGTAGGGACTATGCAGTCCCAGTGTCTCAGCTTCTGCGCTGTCCCTTTGCGTCACAACTTCTGCGCTGTCTCTTGTCTCCTCTGCTTCTACTCCTGCCTCTCGACTGTTGCTGATATCCTCTCTCCTCCTCACCTGCAACTCTCCCTCTGAATCGATTTCCTCTTGCCGAACTTCGACCAATGAGGAAATCAATTTTACTCGGGTAACTGAGTATCTGCTTGGTGTGTTTTTCAAATGCCCATCAAAGTCCTTCTTATAATCCTCTAGTTAAATATTCAACGACCCATATTAGATTCTAATCAATGACTCAGATCATATTGACTTGATCCTCGTCTTCTTCTAGAAGTGTTACCCACAGTTAGATTAATACCCTTTAATTATTATAATTTCCTAAGTTTAGACTTAGGCACTCATTAAAGATAATTAATTATTTCAATAAAAATGTCTCTGGGTGGAATTTCCCAAAGCAATTTCTGAGTATTGTGGAATACATGTGTCTAAGCCTTCCTGCAAAATTTGAGACTTAGAGCACATTCGATGCTACCAGCAATCAACATTTTTTGGAGAGACATGGGAGGGTATTCTAGCCCTCATTGATGGAGCATCAACTTAATTATGAGCCACTTGGAGACCCATGAGACCATTACTTGTGCCCTAGAGCCGCTTGGGTGCACCACATGATGTTTTGCTTGAAGATCAAGAGGCCCCCCTCGTTGACCATTATTTGTGGAGCCCTCTCCTTCATCATGGCACTTAAGGACTCAATTAGGCCTTCCAACGACCCTTTGCACCATTATTTCATCATCTGGGCTCTATTTGGATGGCTTACCTTACACATTTGAGCTGTTTGGTGGGCTTGTCACCAAAGCTATTGTTAGTTTGCACATTAAAATAATATTAGGGACATTTTTAGGCCAATTTGAATTAGAGGAGGCTCATATAAATATAGCTAATCCTCATTCATTTTGATTATCATCACTTGAACTTGGATATCTCTTTCTTGAGAATTTCACACTTCTTTCTTGGTTGTCTATTTGAGATCTCTTGATGCATTTCATTCTCTCTTGCATTTCATATATAGTGTTCATGTCTCTATAAATAGGCCGACATGAGTAGGCCAGTATAGGTCGGCTCACTGTCCAGAATAATATTCTTAACTTAAAAAATTCATATCTCCCAAACTATTTGTAGTTTCGGGCCAAGTAAGAGCTCACTGGAAAGGCAAAATTATGCTCTAGAAGATGGTATAGATATCAAATTGAGAGGTTGCCTCCAAGGTAGTGAAAAAACATTTTTTAATGTGATTGGCCATTAATTAGTGCAGAATTGGAGGTAGGACAAAATGACTTCATGGAAAGTAAGGTCATTTGGAAATGTAAGGCTTCATGGTAACATTTACTAGGAGAGCTCAACAATATATATTTCATCAATGACAATTATTGACCAACAATTTCCCCCTTTGTCATTGATTGAAATATTTCTCCATTCTTTCCCCCTTTGACATCAATGGCAAATGGGGTGCCCAAGTACTCCCCCTATCAAACTGTTTCCTTTGTCATGCTGCTCCCCCTGAAATGCCACTCCTACTCTTGTGAAGATGATTATTTAATGTGATGTAAGAGCAATAACCCCCATCTTTTGGTGAAGGTGTTCAAATGCTTCTCGTGGAAGAGGTTTTGTAAAGACATCTGCAATTTGCTCTTTTGTATTGATGTATTCCAACTTGATGTTTTGTTCAACAACCTGTTCACGAAGGAATATGTTTGGTCTTTGAGTGCATCACTGGATTCTTTGAGAGATTAATAGCACTAGTGTTGTCACAATAGATGGTGATTGGCTGTTTAGTTTCTATGTTGACATCCTTCAAAGCTTCCTTCATCCATAGTATTTGTGTACAACAATTTGCAGCGGCTATATATTCGGCTTCAATTGTGGAAAGAGATATAGATGATTTCTTTTTGCTAAGCAAAGATACTGGACAATTTCCCATGGATAATGCATTTCCGCTAGTACTTTTTCGATTGTCCACGCTTCTAGCCCAATCAACATCGATGTAAGTTGTCGCTATAAGAGTTGTGCTTTTGGGATACCAAAGACCAAAGTCAGGAGTTCCTTTCAAGTATCTGAGAATTCTTTTCACAACCAACAAATGAGATTTCTTAGGAGCTGATTGAAATCTTGCCACCGTTCCTACTTCTTGCATAATGTCGGGTCTTGTAGCAGTTAAGTATAGGAGAGCTCCAATTATTGGCCTATAAAGAGTTGCATCTACTGAGGGGGATTCATCATCTTTGCTCAATTTGCAATTTGTGGTCATCGATGTGCTCATAGGTGCACAGTCTTCCATCCCATATCTTTTAAGCATGTCTTTAAGATATTTTGCTTGAGATATGAACATGCTTGTTGTGGTTTGAGATACTTGTAGTCCAAGGAAGTAAGATAACTCACCAATCATCGACATTTTGAACTCTTTTGACATATTTTGAGCAAACTCATGGCTCATCTCATCATCATTGCTAGCAAAAATCAGATCATCAACATAGACAAGAGTGACTAGTAATTTATCCTTGTCCATCATCATGTAGAGATTACTTCCTGCCACCCCCTTTTTGAAGCCTTGTTGTTGTAGATAGTGATCCAATCTTGCATACCAAGCTCTAGGAGCTTGTTTCAAACCATATAATGTCTTTTTCAACTTACATACATAGTCTTTTCCTTCTGCTAGATCAAACCTTTCTAGTTGCTCCATGTAGACTTCTTCCTTGAGTCCCCCATTCAGAAATGCTGATTTTACGTCCATTTGATAAACTTTGAATCCTTTTGAGCAAGAAAATGCCAAAAACATCTTTATAGCTTCCATACGAGTTATCGGTGCAAAGGTTTCTTCAAAGTCGATTCCTTCAATTTGTGAATAACCTTTACAAACAAGCCTTGCCTTATTTCTGATGATTTGTCCATCTTCATTCATTTTGTTTTTGAACACCCACTTGGTTCCAATTATCTTTTTATCTTTTGGACGAAGTACCAGCTCCCATGTCTCATTCTTCTCGATTTGAGACATTTCTTCTTCGATGGCTTCGACCCAATGAGGATCCTTACTTGCTTGAGTAAAGGTTTCTGGTTCTATCATAGATAAGAGAGCAACATCATCTTTCCTTGGTGTACTTGTCATCCTTCTTCGGGTTTGTATTCCCTCATCTACATTGCCAATAATCTGCTCTTCTAAATGATGTGTTTGGAGGAATTTCACTTTTGAAGGAGTTTGAGATGGTTCTTTTTGTTTTTCTTGATCTTTTTCCTCTTTTGTTGGCTCTTCTTCTTCGAATTCTTCAAGGATAGGATCTTCTTCATGGACTTCAATTTCTTTTTTTGGAAGGGCTTCGTCAATTTTTTACATCAATTCTTTCTACTACTTTTCGTAGTCGATTATTTTAGCATTTGTAAGCTTTGCTTCTTGTAGAATATCCAAGAAGTATTCCTTCATTGACTTGAGAATCAAATTTTCTTGGTGAGTTATCATTGATCTTCATAAAACATTTACTTCCAAAGATTCTAAAGTACTTTACTGAAGCATGTTTCCCTTTCCATAGTTCGTATGTTGTCTTGCCGTTATTTGGTCTTAGTTGAGTTCGATTCAAGGTATAAACTGCTGTCCCAACTACTTCTTTCGAAAACTTGGGCTGCAAATCAGCTGCTAGTAGAATTGTTCTTACCATCTCTTGTATAGTTCGGTTTCTTCTTTCTACTACTCCATTTTGTTTGGGAGTTCTAGCAACAAAGAGCTCTCTTTTGAGTCCATGCAATTTACAAAATTCATCAAATTCTTTTGAAGTAAATTCTCCTACTCTATCTGTTCTAAGGCATTTAATCTTTGCTTCTTTCTTATTTTCTACTAGAGCTACAAAATTTTTGAAACATTCAAAAGCTTTGGATTTGAATTTTATAAAGTATACCCACATCATTCTAGTATAGTCGTCAACAAATAAAGCAAAATACCTTTCGCCTTGTAGAGCTGGAGTTTTGGTTGGTCCACATAAATCTGCATGTATGATATCCAAAGGTTTTGATCTAAGTTGCACGAAACGGGGAAACGAGACGAAACGCGGAAGCGAAACGAAACGCGACCTCCCCAAATTTTGGAAACGGGGAAACGCGAATATATATAATAATATTTTATAA